>JZKD02S1001938.1:0-13527 GCA_000966675.3 Picea glauca
CAACTGTCAAATCCTCCGCGCTTTCGGCCATGTGATGTGGTCATGTGGTGTGCGTCGAGGGCTGGGGCTAAGCCTCGGCCCTTTCCCCCAGCGGCTTAACACTTGAACTAATTTTAAATACAATATGCGTCGAATGGTTAATAAGCACCATCGGTCGAGCAAGCGGTTAGCCCAGCCCTACCAGTCCTTTACACTACGGGAGGTCGCGGGTTCGACCCCCGACGACATAACCAAATTTTAACATAACCAATAAACCAATCACGGGGTGCCACATGGCAGCCCACGAATGGGCCACGTGGCACCTTAACCACCAACCAAAACACACCATGTGTCAGTTGCTGATTGGCCCACATGCCTGCCGTACTGCCTACGTCAATTTTTCGCGTCAGCTTCCGTACTGCCCGATCATCCTGCCACGTCATCTGCTGATGTCACCCATGCCATGTGTCACCCTTTCAGTGGTGACATGTGTCACCTTGGGATTGGCCCAAATGTATTCCCAAAAGTCCAAATCCGCTTGACACGTGTCGCCTGTACGGACCTGCCATGTCAGTGTATGTACATGCCACGTCAGCGTCCGTACGGACTGTACGGACTGCACAGTGAGCAATTTTTTTTGCCTGTTTGACTTTTTGGACAGAATGCGATATCGTCTCCATACGGAGCCCGTTTGACAAAGTAAATATACCACCGGAATCAGGAAGACGAGACGGACGCAATGACACTAGTTTCGTCACATTCTGAGCACTTTCATTTTTGATCATTTTTCAAGCCCTATCAGGCTTCTGGATCCGATTTCGGATCATATAATATGATATATATCATATGTGTTATGTTACAAGACATATAATATATTATATATCATATGTGTAACAGAGTAATCTAATTCGGGAGCAATCTTCCCTCCCGAGTAGTTTTTCATATAATATATATCATATATTATATGATATATATTATATATCATATGGTGTGGTTGGTAGGTCATTTTAATTGCGAATTCAAGTCTCTCCGGCAACAAAAGGGTGCTACAGAATGTTGGCAGTGTACGCAATGGAATGCTGGCAGCGTTTCTGGGGGATAGTGCCACATGAAAGGGGGTGGTCGGAAATCTACTTCCGAAAAACTACTCGGGAGGGAAGATTTCTCCCGAATTAGATTACTCTGTTACACATATGATATATAATATATCATATGTGTTATAACATAACACATATGATATATTATATATCATATGTGTTATAAGATAACACATATAATATGATGTATAATATATCATATGTGTTATGTTATAATATATCATATGTGTTATAACATATGATATAACACATGTTATAATATCATATATCATATGTGTTATGACATATGATATAACACATGTGATATATTATATATCACATGTGTTATATCATATGTTATAACACATATGATATATTATATATCACATGTGTTATAACATATGATATAACACATGTGATATATAATATATCATATGTTATAACACATATGATATGTGTTATGTGTTATGTTATAACATATATCATATATATCATATGTGTAATGGAGTAATCTAATTCGGGAGCAATCTTCCCTCCCGAGTAGTTTTTCGGAAGTAGATTTCTGGCCACCCCCTTTCATGTGGCACTATCCCCCAGAAACGCTGCCAGCATTCCATTGCATACACTGCCAACATTCTGTAGTGCCCCTTTGTTGCCAGAGAGACTTGAATTCGCAATTAAAATGACCTACCAACCATGCTAGCGCAGAAGCAGGAGATCAGATCCTCCATAGCGAGTCTGCAAAATCTTGAGGAGAAGGCTAGGTCGGGCCGATTTTCACACGTGGAACGACAACTACAAGCATATGTGGGAAGGTGAAGCAATATGAGAGAAATTTAAAGGCTTCCATATCACGTAACTGTGGATGCTTCCATGAACTGACCCTTACTGTGATGCGAAACTATGGATAATGGCACGGAGATAGCTTGGGTGGCTATCTGTAGTCGTCCAAGATGAAGTTTCCATATGAATGTAGAGTCTTTATTCCTCATTTCCTCGAACACGTGGAGCTAGACCTTGCGACGTGTAGCTATACCCTCAATTCTGCCATCGCAGAAACTGAAAACCAACTACAACTTTCTCCCTGGAATTTCTAAAATTTTATTCAAACTAAGATTGGATTTTGTAGCATTTGTGTTTTGGGTCTGGTGGTTTTTGAGTTACAGCGACTGGCAAATTTTAGATTATAATGCAGAAATGAGACACAGGACCAAATGAGAGTTCGTGTAATTGATGTAGAGACCAAGAGATAGGAAGTTCCTCGGGAGTTTCTCTCTAGGGAACAAGTGTCCACTGATCTAAAGATGCTTGCAGTAGGAAGGCCAAATCAACCAAATCCACTTTCGAGTTCTTTGAGTTATCTAGAGGAAGTTAGGGGAGATGAAATTTTGAGTTTTCCCAGGGTGGTGGCTCCTAAGGGACTTTGATTTTTCCTTATAATGAGATTTTTGGTTATCCATGTTTGATTTATGGTTAAAATACAACTGTCAAGATTATGGGCCTTTCATAGTCCCTTTGTAGGTGTTCATCATTAATGCCAATGCCATTGTTGGAATTTGTCCATTAAATTGGAAACTCCCCATCATATCGAAAACTGCAAACTAAATGGAAACCAAATTGAAAATTGCCTATAAAATTTGGACACTGGATATTATTCCATTTCTTCCTCCATTACTCATTTTAATTAAGGTTTCCAATTCCATATTTATCGCCATAAATCATGGTTATAGTTGGTAATTGTGGTTATAAAAGGAAACTCTTTCCATATGTTCTGGCATTAGCATCCCACTTTTACGTATATAACTATGATTTAAGGGAATTACTTTACAACTCTAATTTTAGTGGTTCAATTTATCAAATTCCTTAACATATTCACTATCAAAGTTGTACAATTAAATTACTCTTCTCAAATAAAAATTAGATATCTTCTCAAATTAAAAATATATATAAATTCAACAAGCATTGATAATTTTTTTGTACCATATGTTGTTAGACTTCTATGTGATGAGTTTTATTTGATCTTTATTTGATCAAATGGCCCTTCTGCAATTTGTGTGGGAAAATGCCTTAATTTGGGTAGTAACAATGCCCTTCTTTATGGAGATCCAAACTGAAAGCCTTAATTTGGTTTGTAACAATGTTCTTCTTTATGGAGAGCTAAAATGAAATCCTTAATTTGGATAGTAACAATGTCCTTATTTATTGAGAGCCACAATGAAAGATTGGATCTTTGTAATATCTCTATGAGATTGGATCAAACTAAGTAGCTTTGTGATTTCATATCTTTGTTTATGGGGAACCAAAATGAGAGATTGAATCATTTGATAAAATTCCCTAGTTTGAGAGATTTGATCATTTCATAAAATGCCCTATTTGAAAGATTGGATCATTTGATATAATGCCTTAGTTTGGATAGTAGCCTTGTAATGTTCTTATTTATGGAGAACCTCCTTACATCACTCAATGATATCCCCAACCTTATTTTGGATAGTAGTCTTGTAATGTTCTTGTTTATGGGGAGCCTCCTTGCATCACTCAATGATATTTTCAACTTTATTTTATAGTAGTCATCACTCAATCGTATCCCTAACTTTCCTTTATAGTAGCCTTGTAATGTTTTTGTTCATCGACAACTTCCTTGTATCACTCAATGGCATCCCCAACCTTGATTTTAGAGTTGGCTTGCTCTTAAGTGGAGTTTCTTGTTGGAGAGATAAAAACTTGGTGTGTGCTACTTATGTTCAAGTTTCATGTTAAGTTAGATACTTCATTGTGAGAAAGGTGATAATAGTTGTTATATGTTGTATAAATGTGTGTGAGAAACAAAAATGGAATATATTTGTTTTGTCATATAATGAGATACATTTATTTTGTGATATTTTGAAATAACAGAGATATATTTGTTTTGGATATATTGAAATAACATAGACTATACTTATTTTGTGGATTGAAACAATTTCTATCAACTATTGTGTTTATTTTTTTAATTACATTTATTTTGTGATGTCTTAGAAAGATTTTTATCAATTTATAAGTGACAAGTTTTTGTAGTCATTCAAAGAAGAATTTTAGGCTCATAAGTTACAAGTTTTTGTATTGGTTAAATAAGAATTTAAATGGCTTTAAATGACTTTAAATGGTTTTTGATGTTGTTTATAAACTTGTATTAATGGGTCTTTTAAGTTTGAAAATCCATTTAAAAGAAAGTTACATTTATCCATGTGCTTATATGGTTTTTATTATGGACTATGACTTTATTGAGAGTAGGGTTAGGGTTTTTCATTATGCAGGTTGAGTTTGTTAAACATAGGGTTAAGGTTTTTCATTATGGAGGTTCAGTTTGTTAGATATAGGGAATGTATTCTTTATATTTGGCCTTCACATTGGTTTAACATGAAATTTTAAATTAATCTTTTATTATATACTTTAATATCAATTTTATAGTATCCCACAAGGATGAAATTTGATAGGCAAATTGCTTGTAGCCTTATGGTTTTTCATTGTGGAAGTTGAATTAGTTGAATATAGGGAATTTATTCTTTATAGTTGGCCTTCTTTACACTCCTTTACCCATGAAATTTTAATATATTTTTCTTTACTTTCTTATAAATAATCTAATATCAATTCTATGGTAACTCACACAGATGGAATTTGAGAGGAAAATTACTCATCATGAGGAATTTTACCTGTCGAATACAATAAAAAAGTTTACTTGTCAAATACAATAAAAAATTTACTGGAACCATCATCAATCTTTGTTGGAAATCTTAAAACAGGTAATAAAGTGATCCAAACCATCAAATTCAATGGGTTGATTTTGAAATTCCAATCCTATTGGTGGATTATGTCGATAAGGATTTTTAACCCTCATCAATCCATGCTAGATTGTTAGGAAAAATATTCAAAACATGATTCCAATATTTTACTATGCCCTAACTCACTTCTTCATTTCTTTCAAATTACAAAAGAAAAATGTTAAAATAAAATCTTAGTACTAGAAACAAGATATAAACAAAGTCTAATTATATTTTTGTTTCAATAAAATTTGATACCATATATCCATAGCCAAATTAAANGTCAAGATTATGGGCCTTTCATAGTCCCTTTGTAGGTGTTCATCATTAATGCCAATGCCATTGTTGGAATTTGTCCATTAAATTGGAAACTCCCCATCATATCGAAAACTGCAAACTAAATGGAAACCAAATTGAAAATTGCCTATAAAATTTGGACACTGGATATTATTCCATTTCTTCCTCCATTACTCATTTTAATTAAGGTTTCCAATTCCATATTTATCGCCATAAATCATGGTTATAGTTGGTAATTGTGGTTATAAAAGGAAACTCTTTCCATATGTTCTGGCATTAGCATCCCACTTTTACGTATATAACTATGATTTAAGGGAATTACTTTACAACTCTAATTTTAGTGGTTCAATTTATCAAATTCCTTAACATATTCACTATCAAAGTTGTACAATTAAATTACTCTTCTCAAATAAAAATTAGATATCTTCTCAAATTAAAAATATATATAAATTCAACAAGCATTGATAATTTTGTTGTACCATATGTTGTTAGACTTCTATGTGATGAGTTTTATTCGATCTTTATTTGATCAAATGGCCCTTCTGCAATTTGTGTGGGAAAATGCCTTAATTTGGGTAGTAACAATGCCCTTCTTTATGGAGAGCTAAAATGAAATCCTTAATTTGGATAGTAACAATGTCCTTATTTATTGAGAGCCACAATGAAAGATTGGATCTTTGTAATGTCTCTATGAGATTGGATCAAACTAAGTAGCTTTGTGATTTCATATCTTTGTTTATGGGGAACCAAAATGAGAGATTGAATCATTTGATAAAATGCCCTAGTTTGAGAGATTTGATCATTTCATAAAATGCCCTATTTGAAAGATTGGATCATTTGATATAATGCCTTAGTTTGGATAGTAGCCTTGTAATGTTCTTATTTACGGAGAACCTCCTTACATCACTCAATGATATCCCCAACCTTATTTTGGATAGTAGTCTTGTAATGTTCGTGTTTATGGGGAGCCTCCTTGCATCACTCAATGATATTTTCAACTTTATTTTATAGTAGTCATCACTCAATCGTATCCCTAACTTTCCTTTATAGTAGCCTTGTAATGTTTTTGTTCATCGACAACTTCCTTGTATCACTCAATGGCATCCCCAACCTTGATTTTAGAGTTGGCTTGCTCTTAAGTGGAGTTTCTTGTTGGAGAGATAAAAACTTGGTGTGTGCTACTTATGTTCAAGTTTCATGTTAAGTTAGATACTTCATTGTGAGAAAGGTGATAATAGTTGTTATATGTTGTATAAATGTGTGTGAGAAACAAAAATGGAATATATTTGTTTTGTCATATAATGAGATACATTTATTTTGTGATATTTTGAAATAACAGAGATATATTTGTTTTGGATATATTGAAATAACATAGACTATACTTATTTTGTGGATTGAAACAATTTCTATCAACTATTGTGTTTATTTTTTTAATTACATTTATTTTGTGATGTCTTAGAAAGATTTTTATCAATTTATAAGTGACAAGTTTTTGTAGTCATTCAAAGAAGAATTTTAGGCTCATAAGTTACAAGTTTTTGTATTGGTTAAATAAGAATTTAAATGGCTTTAAATGACTTTAAATGGTTTTTGATGTTGTTTATAAACTTGTATTAATGGGTCTTTTAAGTTTGAAAATCCATTTAAAAGAAAGTTACATTTATCCATGTGCTTATATGGTTTTTATTATGGACTATGACTTTATTGAGAGTAGGGTTAGGGTTTTTCATTATGCAGGTTGAGTTTGTTAAACATAGGGTTAAGGTTTTTCATTATGGAGGTTCAGTTTGTTAGATATAGGGAATGTATTCTTTATATTTGGCCTTCACATTGGTTTAACATGAAATTTTAAATTAATCTTTTATTATATACTTTAATATCAATTTTATAGTATCCCACAAGGATGAAATTTGATAGGCAAATTGCTTGTAGCCTTATGGTTTTTCATTGTGGAAGTTGAATTAGTTGAATATAGGGAATTTATTCTTTATAGTTGGCCTTCTTTACACTCCTTTACCCATGAAATTTTAATATATTTTTCTTTACTTTCTTATAAATAATCTAATATCAATTCTATGGTAACTCACACAGATGGAATTTGAGAGGAAAATTACTCATCATGAGGAATTTTACCTGTCGAATACAATAAAAAAGTTTACTTGTCAAATACAATAAAAAATTTACTGGAACCATCATCAATCTTTGTTGGAAATCTTAAAACAGGTAATAAAGTGATCCAAACCATCAAATTCAATGGGTTGATTTTGAAATTCCAATCCTATTGGTGGATTATGTCGATAAGGATTTTTAACCCTCATCAATCCATGCTAGATTGTTAGGAAAAATATTCAAAACATGATTCCAATATTTTACTATGCCCTAACTCACTTCTTCATTTCTTTCAAATTACAAAAGAAAAATGTTAAAATAAAATCTTAGTACTAGAAACAAGATATAAACAAAGTCTAATTATATTTTTGTTTCAATAAAATTTGATACCATATATCCATAGCCAAATTAAAGGAAGTCAAATCCCATTCATATATAACATCGATGGCCAACAACATTTTAGTTAAATAGTTATAAATTAGATTGTTTTTCATAAACTACTGACAAAATCCATAAAGAGAGACTTCAATGGTTAAGTGGGATAGGTAAGAGACATAGGGACCATATTTACAAGTAGTGTTTTTACCATGCCACAAAGGGGGTAGTTTTTGATGAAAGTATCAAGCTAGTGTTGCACAATAGGCCAAAAGAAGTGGTGTTGGAGTGCTCTTGAGACACCTAGAGAGTAATGAAAACATGATCATGAATCCTAGCTATTTGATGAACAAATGAATAAATGTTGTGGTGATCCTTCAACAAATGAGAAGAGGATGATGGCTACATAGTAATGGGAAACTCGTAATGGGAAAAATGAGTATATCCATAAGAGGCCTCAAAAGGAGGGGGGGTCATGGGATGTTGTATGTTCAAGAACAGGGTGATCACAAGATGTAGGAGATATATGACTAAGTTATCGAGTTCAATTTTACTACAATTATTTTGAAAAATAGATCTAATGTGGTGTGTTATTAAGAATGTATACGATTATGAATATGCATAAACAAATTATGAAATTAGAGGCTCAAGAAATATTTCAATGGCTAAAATCTAGAAGAGAAGACTATGTATAAAGAACCAAACAAAGAAAACCATACTTAATGGCTCATAGAAGTGTAGTTCTTAATGAATGGGGAATATTGAATGTGACCATAGAAAAAACATGGGCCATGATTAAGTGTTGAACAACCAAGTGATGTTACCATTGAGTAAAGAAGAGAAGAAATGATAGTACTAATGAAGGACTAGACCTCGAGTAATTAATTTTGAAGTAGAACAAAGAAATTTATCTAAGTCATTGAGGAAAGGAATGTTTCTTAACTCCTTTGTTTGTTGAACAATGAAGAGCCAATATTGAGCAAATGAATAACCCTAACGAGTTTCAAAATAGTGAGCATTTGGAACAACAATGTGCCAAGCATAAGAATGACCCAACCACAAAACAAAGAAAGGGAAAGCCATGTGCTTAACATGATAAAGATATAAAAATAAGTCTTAATAGACTAGGCATGTGGATTCAAAAAATCAATATCACTTTAAGTGTGCAATGAAATTTTTTTAAGACGAGGAACACTTAAAACATATTCAACACAAGGTTTCTAAATATGTTGAATGGCATCATCATGCATAGGTTGCACATGGTTGAAATTTCTATTCACATATCATTATTGAAATTGTCAATCAATAGTCACAAAATAATAAATGTGTTTATAATCGATTGGTTGTGTTGGAGAATGTGAAACCTATGTTCCCTGTCAGTTTATCCTCTTAAAAAAGACATTCTTGTTGGCTCCTTAATGTCATATGTCACCAGCCATCTTCGAATATGCCATATGTCACCATCCAGCTCCAAATATTTTTCAATGTGTTGGTTTTGGGAAATCATGAACATGGTTTTGTTTTTCCAACAAATTATTATCTAGTTGTGCATGGAAACATGCAAATAGCTTGCTAAGGAAGATGACACATTCTAGTTTTATTTTTGTGCGTTTAATTTTTTCAGATAGTTGCATTGTCTCCTTCCCAAACTTATGCATTGCATATCCAACAATCAAACAATGAAAAATAATAAACAAAAACAAAAAAAGATTCACATATGGCAGTTTCTATGCATAAAAGGAGATTAATTGTTAACCATGACAGAATACTAGTAGTGGAAACTAGCAGAATAGATACATGAAGACACATGGAACGAGACAATTTATGTGGAGAAAATCATCTTGGTGACTTACAGCTCCATGAATAAAGCATAGAAAACACATTGAATGAATAAATAATTTGAATCCTCCGCATAAGCTCACTACTAAATGAAATAAACCAACAGTGGCTCTTGTTGTAGATCACTATTGTGTGTTTATTATATTTTCAAAATTAACCAGAATGTGTTCCCAATGATTAAGTGAGTTAAATAAGTATTCATAAAACCCAATGGCTTCCACTTCTTTAGAAAATGAAATGGAAAATTTGTAGGGGTATGAAAAGAAACAAAAACTATTGGTAGGAACTATTTGGAGAGTTTTAAACATAGAAAAATATCTATCAATTGTTATCATTAAGAAAATTATTCAAATCAAAAGGAAAATGTGTTTGATTGCGTTGATTTGGCATGGATGCAACTATTGTCCCACGTTGTGGATTTGGCATGGATGCAACTTTTCTCCTCCCACATTGGCTAGACTCGGTGACTTCATATGACATACATTCTTCATCATTCACATTCAAGTCCTCTGCTAGAGCTCGTGGAGGCCTTCGTCGACCCTTAAAGCTAGGGAAAATCCAACTTTTCTTTCTTATTAGAGATCCATCCAATGCTTATGGGTCATTGGTGAAGTCAAAGTCCATTATAATTTATCATTGAAGTCAATAAGAAATATTTCCAAACACTCCTTAATTTCCAATCATTTATGTTGTTCCCGTGGTGCATGATCAATTGCATCTGTCCAATTTAAATGTATGAAATTTTAAAATAGATGAATCATATAAAACATTCAAATTGATATGTAAATACCATAGCATATTAGAATAAAGTAAACTTTAATGGATAAATTTCATACAATAAAGAAGGATCACCTGTAATCCTTGTAGCTTCTCTAACATCCCTTGTATAATCAAATCACAATCATTGTTTCATTGATGAAGGGCATTGCCATAACCTCCTCCAACATTGTCCCCATTCCTATTTTCATGAGCATTATCATTGTCCCCATTGGCATCATTTGTATGAGGCATATAAGTGGCTTGTTCTTCTAGAAGCTCATCCACTATTTCTTCCTCTATAGCATCTTCTTGGGATACTTCATTACAAATTCCATATAGAGAACTGACTTTCAAAACATGTTTGCATGTGTTGCCTCGCAATGCCCATGGACAATCACATACTAGACCATTTGCAGTAGATGTTGATACAATGTAATATTTTGAACGATGTGTCTAGAAAATAACCATGTACGCACCTTCAACAATGTCATGAGGACTAACATCATTGTCAGGAATTCTCCTATATTTGTCTAATAAAGTCTCAAGGTACCTCTCCTTCTTCCAGTTTGTTAGAAATCCAGACTCCTTCAAATAGTTTTGATGCACAAAAAAAGGTTCCACCCTCTTCAATAGGGAGAAAATCAACCAATTCATTCTCCTAGAACATTTACGCCTTTGGTCATATAAGAAATTGGTATTCAAGAAGCAATGGTATGATTCAATTGAACTATTGGACTCTTGATTAGCATGAGGAAAGTCCTGATAACATTTTTCCCACATATCTAATAAGAAAAAGATAACCAATCATTAATACGTTAAGTCAATATGACATGTAATTATAACTAAATCAAAATTATCTATATATGTTGGGGAAATTAATCTAAGACAACATAATAAGTAACTTACATATCGTATCCCCTTCCAACCAATGTTTTCTAAAGTAGTCCAAAAACTTAACTTTGCCAACAAAGTTTTAAAAGAATGTTCGCATTGCCTCACTAACGACATCATGATCACAAAAACGATGCATTATCTCACCTAGACTATGAGATAATTCCTTGGATCTTTCAGGGGAAGATGCAAATTGAAATGCATTTCTTGACCAAGCACGACAAACATGCCAACAACAAAGGAGGACGCGACAACCCAAAATTTGCCTACAAGAAAAATGATATCGTTCTTGTGTTAATTGAACAAGATTAACATTTAGCAACCAACTATATTCATCATTAAATGTAATAACAACAAAAATATAGGTCTATAGGTGCTAATGATAATTCATACATTCATAATGTGCATAATATTTGTCTCACCCCAAAACTTTATTTTTTGCTAATGCATCATCTGTCATGACAACATTCAGTTTCCAATTTGGGCATCTTTTCCTACATGCATCTAGGAGTGGTCTAAGCCACCAGGATATATCTTATGGTCTATTGCGTGAACACACTGCCCATGCAACAATAACACCACTATATTGAGAATCGAAGGCAAGAACTGTGTATAATTGGTACTACACAAACCAATACAATAATCAACTTCTTAATTTTAGAGTACTAATTATAATGAATGAAACACTGAACTCAACAGAAACATTAAAAAAACTAATGAAACTCACCCCATATTTGTTTGTGCTAAACGTAGAATCCAAAGCCAACATTTTTTTATGAGAACACTTGACCATCATATCAAGCATCCATTCTATTTTGATGCCAATTATGAATGGTACATATTCCCCTTTTGGTCATTGGTAGAAAAAAAATGTTTTTTTTTTCTCTTGTAGATACCACTTGTTAACACTCAAATATTCCTTTGGATCTAATTGATACTTATCTTTCAAATGGCGGTTGAATATATTGGAGACATATTTTCTACATAAATTAAGGTCTCTAGCACCCATCACAAAACCAAAGAGCCCATCAAGGATATGTCATTCAAATATTGTATCAACCGGAACACCAAGTCCACATAGTGTCTTTATCATTGATTGGATCTCCTTTGAAAGATGGGGGGTGCTCGAGGACTTTGGATAACCATGTTTATCATATTTTCCATGGCATGGACAACCATTGCAATCCTCATTATAGGTGATAATTGCAACCCTTGACATATCATTCACTTCCTTCTCTATAAATTTGCATTGGTATCCTCTTTTTTGGACAAAATTTTGCCTTCTTAACAGTGGTTGTGGATGTCCTCTAAGATCATTTGGGCCATAACAACATTGGAACCTAAAAAATATCCAACATTCAAAGAAATATCATTACATGTAATAGTAATACCAATAATATTTTTTGGAACTTAACAATACATATTGAAATAACATATAAATTGGATTAAGAGGTCATGATAAACACTGGCAATGCATATTTCAAAGATGTTGGACTCGTCATAGAAGATTCACCATCACCAAATTGCTTCCTATGTGATCTTCATACAAATGTACATGGTGCATCCGGGTTGTTTTTCTCTCCCATAATGAAGTCTTCCAACCTATTATATGGTATCATAGCAGTGTGATCAATAGTTCCATCTTCACGTTGTATATCACTCCAAACAAGGTCTTGGATTGAAAATATATGTTTTTCTGATAAACTTTGAACATGGAGGTTCTTGATATGTGAATGTTTTGTCTTCTGAACCATTATGCCAATTATTCCAATATGTCCCTGTAATTCGAGCAAATGGTAAATGTAAATCAAACAAAGTTAAATGAAAATATATATATTTTAAATAAATAAATAAAATCGAGCAAATGGTAAATGTAATGGTAAATTCCCCATATTTCTAAATAAAAATTATTAAATAACCACATATTTTTATTACATAACCTAAGTAACAAACCAATCCCATACCTCTCGGCATCCTACTCGAAATAAAACCATAAATATGTTGCAATCCATATTACATCTCACTCATATATGAAACCATTAATAGGCTATTAAAATTGGCTTGGTCTCAAGAAACATAAATAGAAATATGTTGCAATATGTTTCTCAAATATAAGCATAATCCAAATTTATAAGCATAATTCTATAACATAAGCATAAGCATAATCTGAAATCTGAATTCTGAGAACATGAGCTTACCAAATAATCGGTGAGCTTTGTTTGTAAGGTTGGAGACAAGAAAAATTTACCCCTTCTACGTTGCGCTTCTTCAAAGATCGATCTCCTGCTTCTGTGCTAGCTTAGTGGGTTCCCACGGAGAAAATATTTATCTTAAGCCAACTACCTACGTTGTATTGAAAGGTGGGATTCGATAATTTGCAAGACAAAGAGGATACTATATTTAACACA
>JZKD02S1002004.1:0-13527 GCA_000966675.3 Picea glauca
GGGATACAACATAAAATATGCTCATTGTAACTTCCTCTTATTTCTCTCAGAGTCTCCTCTCTCATAATACAATATTCACTCACATACACAACTACAATACAATTCCCTCATAACAGAGGGTTTCCTTATGGGGAAAAAAACCCTAACATAACTTCTATCATCAGATTTGTGACCTTATAATGAACGGTCTAAATTGACTATGAAATTACAATATTTGAATTGCAAAAAAAAAAAAAAATTCACCCCCCTCATGGATGACGCAAAGAGAGAGTAATGAGAGAACTTCTTTTGGTCGATACTTCATGCAACCTATCTTTCCAATGTTCAAGTCCTTCCTTCGAGTCTAATTCGCAAGAGCTAATGCTTCTCCAACTAAGCACACCATCTATAGTGGGATTTACATACTCATCCATGCACGTGGTCATATTATACAGGTTATCAATTTATTTTCTTGTGGGTTCCACATACCTTCTTACTTATGTGGGGTCTAATGGCATAATGACCTTTAAGCCTCCTCCTTCAAAAATCATTTCTCTCTTCTTCAAATTAATAATCGCCTGGTTTTCAAAGGCCCAATACATTTCGATCAATGCTGATTACAACTGACTATTATTCACGATCTCACTGACCTTAAAGTTTTATACACTACACACTCCATCTATGTTAACATGTACTCCTACCAGTCTCTTGATTGGTATTATCTTATGTTGGTTTTCCAAAATCATCTGAACAATTGACCAAAATAGCTTTGGTTTCCCCATCATTTCCTGTGTCTTTCTTCGAAGAACATTGACTTCTGATCCTAAGTCCAATATGACATTATCCATGTCACATTTTCCTATCTGTGCACTAAATACAAATTCTATGTTTGTCCTGTTCTTGTGCAATAATTGGTTCACTTCTCACTGTGTCATAGGTACTTATTTTTCTTGTTCATACTGATCGATCATCCTACATAGTGCATTCAATGTTTTTTGATCCTTCATAAATTCTAAACAACTCTTTAGAAAATATTTCAAAGTGCTTACCTTTTTGACTGGCCTTTTTGGAGTGGTGTGATCATATACTGATGACATATCATATATTGGCGGTGTCTTTGACGTTGATGTTATCCAATCTAGTCCTAGTATCTTCTTCTTGGCTTGTCGATATGTCTCTTTCTCATTTTTTGGAGATTAAAGTTTGGCATGGGCTCTACTTCTTTCCTTATCCATTTCTCAACACCCTTTTCATTTTATGTCACATCCGGTTCAGTTCTTGTTCCTCCTCACGTAACAACTATTACTCTAGGTTGATCGTCACTCTCCTTGACTACTATCATCTATAGGTTCTTCTTCTTCTTCTAATTTTGATTTTGGTTCCGATGTTAGTTTTGGTTCGCTCTTGTATTACATTTCACCTTCAGTTGAGGATAGTATTTTTTCCCATGATCTAATTATCTACAGTACATGAACGCCATGTAGGGGTTTGATAAATATCTCACTAAATGTCTTGGTTGATTACAGTTATAACAAATTATTTTTCCTCTGGCTCCTTGACAAAATCCACCTCGACCTCCACCTCTGTCAAATAGTCCTCATCCACCATGATTAAATCCTCTCAGGGTATTGTAATGTGGAACCCCTCATTCTGCTGTGACATTTTATTCTTGGATTCTATATGCATTTGAAGTGTGTTCTCTCATTAAGTAGAATGCACGACAATATTTCTCATCCTGTCCTACAGATTTGTAAAATCTACAGAACAAATTCATGGGTGTACTTTGGTACTTCTGCGGTAATGGAAAATCAGTCGGATGATGTACCCATGTATTTCATAGTTCATAATAACCTAATATTCTTGTCAATGGTTTCGATGCTCCTATGGCCATATACTGCATAAATGTTGGGAATTATTCTTTACAATGGCCTTTTTTCTTACATATAATACACCAAACTTGTTCACAGTTTTATTTTTCTTTCATTATTTCTAAAAACTGAATCCTCAACGAAAATAACTATGACTATACATGTGCCATTCATACGCCATATCCTATGGTATATGCTTCTAACTTCATCACAATTTCTAATTCTTTTGGCTGCAATGTGACCTTTTGTTGTGTCAACGGACAATGAATGTGAATCAAAAAACTTGCAATAATTCATTCTCGATGTTGTTCATTAGGAATTTGAAATGTTAATCTTCCCATCACATCCTTAAATCTATGATCTTAATCCCAAAATGTTTCATTCTTTATTTTCTTAATTTATTTCAACTTTGT
The DNA here is from genome assembly GCA_000966675.3 of Picea glauca. Taxonomy (NCBI): domain Eukaryota; kingdom Viridiplantae; phylum Streptophyta; class Pinopsida; order Pinales; family Pinaceae; genus Picea; species Picea glauca. Next base: position 2,261 of record JZKD02S1002004.1, read on the forward strand.
GATATATTGCGACTCAGACTTTGGTTTCCAAAATTCCTTTAACAACAATTGTACAATATTTTCCAAAGTTATTTATTGTCTTGCTAGTGTAGTAGTCTGCTACTTCATGTACCATAAACGTGTGCAACCTACAAATGTCATGGATAACTTCACAATCTTTGTTGATTCATCCTGGACATTCTTTGTAGTCCATATCATGTCCCATACAAACATATGTTGTTTTGGGTCCTCCGAATCTGCTCCCTGGAATTCATACATTCTTAGTGTATGGTCTATTCCTTCCATTGCATTATGTGTAGTATTTACCTTCAATGATGTTGATGTTACAAAAAATAGGATCATGGAGTAATAAAATAAAACAAATGCAGAAATAAAACAAAGAACAAACACAATACAATAGAGACACAGATATACATGTGTTGGAGTAGGGATTTTTGGGAGAACAACATAACAAACAAGGTAGATTGGACCAAGAAGGAGAGCATACCATATTTTGAGGAAATGTAGTGTGCATGACAGGATTGACGGAAATATGAAATAAATGTGGATAAACCTAGCCATGTTAGGGTTAGGGTTTTGGAATGTATTTTAAGTGTTTTAACACAATGTTGTAGTATAAATAGAAGAGGTCTAAGGAATGGGTCAACCCCTACATCCAACAAATGGTTCCATTTCCAGCTATAACTCAAAATTAGAGCCAGGAACGGGTTTTGTGAATAACATGGAGTGGTAGAAAGGGATGTTCAGGTCATGGAATCCTACAAAGAAAGAGATTAAAATATGGATAGAGACAAAGAAGTTGGAGTTAACGCATAAAGATAATGAGGGTTCTAGGTATACATCGTGCCATTACATGCAGAGGTATGTGTTTATTGATTTGCATGAAGCGTATTTATGTTATTTTCCATAGTTATTACAGTAGTGGATATTGAGGTTGAAAGATACACATTCGACTAATCAGATTAGGCCAGAAGTGTGGACTGCTAAAAATATCACACGGTTGGAAAGGTTTAATAACAAATTCATGCGCGCAGTGGATTTTTGGTTAGACAACCTTATTGCGGGTTTTATCGTTGAGTTTGTAGTAGATATAGTGAAGTCATATACTTTTGCAGAACATGATTTATTAAGGGGAACCAGAGGGAGGTACAATAGGTCACTCTACATGTCGATCAAGATCCTATTACATGATAAAGGCATGATGACCATGGGATTAGAAAACTATATCACTCTACGTGCATGGGGGAGATGGGGGAAGGACTAAGGAAGATGTGAGAAATGGAGAAGGCTCTGGAGAGTAGCTAGAAGAAGGAGGCAATGGACCCCATCATCATGGATGATGAATAGCCCAGAGAAATCATAAGGAGTGCAGGAGTGACGTGCAGTGGACAACCCTACCAATATAAGATGAACAATAAGAAGACTGCAATAGCCGAGCGAGAGTTCTTATACAACAATGAGGAAGAGGTATAGGATCTTCGTGCCACAGGATATATTGCATGCCACATATGAGAGGAACACTAGAGGTCTTGGGTCTGGTGCAAAAGAAGGTTCTCCATTCTATATCCAAATTAGTTTGGAACCCACAACCCCATGTGTGACTAAGACAACTAAAGAAGAAAAAACAGTTAAACAAAAAGTGATTAGTGGTAGAAGAATTTTTATAAGATGTGGTTCCAGTAGAAAAAGTGTAAGTTCAACAAGTAGAATTCAAGTATCTACACTGTGCAAAGGTATTAGTTCAACAAATTTCACAATGGCAAGCCAAAATACAACTATCAAGTTACCAGAGTTTTGAGGGGATGGGTCAAATGATCCAAAGAAATATTTGTTCATTTGTGAGAAGATATGGGAAGAAAATCATATCACAAATGAGGATACAAAGGTTGCGCAACTGAAAATCATGTTCAGAGACTGCACATTAGATTGGTACATGTCTCTCTCAACAAATAACCAAATAGGAACACTTACAACTATAGTAGATCTGAAGAGGCAGTTAATAAATGAATTTCATTAGGCAAGTTCAGAAGACTAGTTTATGAATGAAATGATAGAGATCAAGTAGAAACTAGGAGAATCAGTTTGGGAAGTGGAATAGAAGTTAAATAGGATAAAAGGTAAGTTTAAATACACTATTACTGATACACTTTATAGAAATTTGTTTTTTAATTATCTGTTTCCATACTTGAAGTATCCTTTGAGACAACAACAATTCCAAAGTTAGGGTGAGGCCCTGCAGGCAGCCTTACAACTAGAGGAAAACCAATACAAGCATAGATATCTAGCTGTGGAAGAGATGAATAAATATCCAAAGAAATTAACATTCCAGTTGAATTAGAACAAAGGAAAGGAGAAAAGAGAAGATATCTAGTGTACAATCTGCAAGACAGAAGGTCATCACAAGAATGAGTGTCCATTATTTTCAAGGTATATTGGAGTGTGTATGTCAAACTCTTTAGCTTCAAGAGGACCATGGTGTGATATTTTCAAAACACATGGGCATGATCCATATCACTACCCCCTAATGAAGAAGCACCAGATAATACCGAAGAGTGTGTTTTGTAACTTTTGTAAGTCGGTTGGACATGAATAAAAGAATTGTAGATACATACAGGGTGCACGATGAACATGTAACTGGACAAATTGCATAGCATCCACAGTATAATAATGTGCAATAGCCACATTATAATCCTGCACAATAGTTTGCAGCACAACCATAGTATAATATGAAATAGTTTCAACGGAAACAGTAGTATAATCCTAGACAACAGGGCGCAACACCACAATAGTACAATAACCCACAGTCGCAGTATAATCAAGGACCTCAATATAACACACTGCACATATATAATTAGGGAAACATAGGAGGCTTCAGAGGTGGAGGCTATGGAGGAATAATATTTGGAGGAGGTAGAGGACCAATAGTGTGTCATAACTTTCATAAACTAGGGAACTATGCAAGAGACTTCCCACAACCACCTGCGACATGTATGTATTGTCACACAATAGATTACTAAAAATAATATTGTCCAACACTTTTGATCAAAATACAAGGCAAGAGGAACTAGAATTATCAGAACATTGAATGGAGAGGGGTGGGAAACAAAGAAGAAGACAAGAAGAAAAATAACATAGTTACAAGAGGTGGAGCTAAGACAAGAGAAGATGCAACCAAGAAAGATCAGGACTAGTACCAGTGGGTCAGGAAGAATACAATGCTTGAGAAAAAGTTTGATGCACACAAAGAAAATAAGATATTCAAGAAAGATAAACAAGAGATATTGATGGAAAACATTGTGTCTACATCAAGAAAAAAACCAATAAGTGAGATACTAGTCTATGAAATGCCTTCATTATTTGATCAGACCAATTAAGAGAAGTATTCAGAAAAAGTAAGTAACTTAAGAAACTTTTGGGATCTTGTGTCAAATTACTGAGCGATAAAAATTCCTTACGACTACTGTATAATTTGTTAGAAAAGTGTAATCCTATGGAATAAGGGGTAAAAAGAGTAAATCAGGTCCAAAAGAAGAGAATGACTAGCAGGGAATTTAGATTGAATTCCAATATAGGAGATTTCAATATGGGGGATATTATACTAGACTTGGGGTCTGATGTCAATTTTCTTCCAAAGAACACTTGGGAAGTTATGGAAGAACCACAATTGGGGTATTCACTTATTCCTTTGAGGTTGGAAAATCAACACATAGTGGTGCCAATTGGTAGGTTGAAGGGGATTCCAGTAGATTCAGATGGTATACACACGATGGATGATTTTGAAGCTATATCCAGCTTTGTTGGGCCTGGATTGGGATTTCTATAACCAGGATAATTATCAACTTGAAGACAAGAAAGTTGATATTTAAATCATGGGATTACAAAGTTATTGTTCCACTGGATCCCTCAGAAGGAGGCAGGTATGTGGAGGCTATGATAGAAAATATTCTTATAGAATATGTGAATCAACTACACAGGACTACTGCGCATGAAGAGGATTATATCAACCAAACTGTAGATGACATTCTTAGTTGGAGGATCATTAGTTCTTGGGCTTCAGACTCTGACAAAGGACTAGAAAAATGGAAGAAATGACTACATGAATTATATACCAAGAGATGTTCCATAATGTCATGCACACTGAGATGGGTTGGTACAGAGGTAAGATAATCTACTACTTTTTATGGCTTGAATGATTTAGAAGAATTTTTGATGAAATATGACGTAGAGGTTATGGAAAATAAGATATTACCAACGTTAGACATTTCTTTAAAATATACACATGCAATATGGTGGGGTACACACAAGGCAAACATCAACATGAATTGGATTCAATGAAAAAGGTTACTATGCATTAGATTCGGTGCAGAGAAGGAACACAGGTATGAGGATAAATATGAGATATTTGGAAAACATCAAGAACATGTAGATAAATGCTTGGTTCAATGGATATTATAACCACCATAAGAATGGCCACACCATTTTACATACACTAGAAGGAATCTCAAAGAAATGGTACACAGAACAGGAACAATGCAAAGAAATTGCTAACTAGGAAGAGATACAAAAAAAATTGTAGTTACATTTTACTTTGAGCATGACAGTTCAAAGATCGATACAGTGTTGAAAGTGGTAAGAGACAAGATATTTGAAGAACCAAAGTTTGAAATAGTTCCAGCATATCAGAAGTAGTTTAGATAGACAGTTAAACAATTTATACATTGTTATCACGTCACAGAAGCATAAGATCCAACAAAAGATAATCTGGGCAACATACAGATCCCAGAAGTAGAAGATGAAAGGGAATTAGAAGGTCCCAAGATAGATTCAGAATATTATGTTGCACCATTAAATATAAAGAAGGTCAACATTGGAACTACAGTAAACCCAAATATGGAAAGTATTGGATATTATTGGGACAATTAGACAATAGAAATGATCGCAAAATTACTGTGCGAGTACAATGACTTATTCCCATAAACATTCTCATAAATGAAGGGGTTATCAGGAGAGATAGGAGAGATGAATATCTATTTGAAGCTAGAAGAAAGACCTATTAGACAGAGGCATTGCAGATTGAATCCAATATACAAAGAGAAGATGAAGACATAAATTGAGAAGATGTTAGAAGTTGGTGTCATAGAAACTGTAGAAGAGTCAGAATGGATTAGTCCTATGGTGGTGTAGGAAAATAATAAAGGAGGGATCAATATTTGTGTAGACTTGAGAAAAATGAATGATTATTTCCTACATGATCCTTTTTCTACCCCATTTAAAAATAATTTCTTGGAGAATGTAGGGGGGAAAGAAGCTTGTTCTTTTACAGATGGATTTTCAGGTTATAATCAGATAAGGATTGCACCTGAAGATAGAAACAAGACAACATTTTCTACAGACTGGGGATCATTATAGTATACAGTTATGCCATTTGGATTGAAGAATGCATGAGTCACTTTTTGAAGTGTAGTAGTAGCAGCCTTGAAATACTTTATTCATAAGTTTTTTGAGTTTTACTTGGATGATTGGACAATGTTCAGTTTGTTAAAGGACCATTTTGAAGTATTAAGGATGATGTTGGACAGATCTAGACAATGTCATATATCATTGAACATTGATAAATGTATTTTCAACTCACCTTTTGGAATTTTGTTAGGGCATGTGGTGTGTAAATAGGGTCTGCTAGTTGATCCTGCTAAAATTGTTGTCATAGTTAACTTACCACCACCAAAGTTAGTGCACCAAATGAAAAGTACATTGGGCCATACAAGATATAAAAGGAAGTTCATAAGAGGATTGTTGGCACAGGGGCAGGCCAAGGGTTCAATGCTTCAACAACGCACCAACAAAACCCTAACTACCGGCCCTTTCGGCAACACCTGTGAAGCAGATGCAATCTCACTTGAGGTAGAGGCAGGGGGGGTTGTAGGACTCAAGTGTATACAACCTAGCTGAGAAACATAGATGTGATCACAATACTTAACAAATCACTTAGAAATTAACATTCCTTAGTCTTTGACCCTTATTCACATCACAGGTAAAAACCCTAATTACATAACAAAACAGTATTCAACAAGATCTAAGCATATCTAACCATTTATTTCCTAGAATAAAACATATCTAGCATTCATTCATGTTATTAATAAACAAGCTACTACATCAGATGCATCTAATATACATAAAGATTCAACACTAAGAATAAATCACATCAATAACACAAAGTAATCAAAACACAGGATATATGTGGTTCACCCCCCAGCGTGGGGCTACGTCCACCAACTCTTCATCTCTTTTATTATCTTATTTCAATCTTCTTACATGCACAGAACCACAAAACCAACTCCACATAAGATAGGAGATATGCGCGCACTTCACCAGATCCTCCTTCCCCGATTTTGGCACAACACAGAGACCCCTTACAATCACTTGCACTTAACTCTGCAAGTTCTCAACACATAGTATGCATAGAACCTTCATAACTAATCACACCTAACAACCTTTACATGTCTTGCACAAAGCCAACTTAGGTCTTATTCTTCTTAGAATTCCTAGATACTTATTTATACATTTACAAATGGGGCCTAATCATGGGTAAACCCATGGGACAACATCCCATACCCGCTACATAAGCCCTAAACCCAAAAATACCACAAAAGGGGGCGAGATCCCATGATCTCCTCTTTGCCTGGGCGCTCCATCTTCGACTAGACTATCGAAGTCCTAAAAGTGGTCAAACATGACCAAGGTTCTCCAAAACTTGGTCGAGGGGTCCATCATACTCTTCATGGGTGACTACATGACTTTTGATGAGGTCGGGGTCAGAGAGTTCTGTCTGTTCGACTGGTACAAGGAATTACATAGGTGATTCCTTGGTTATTTCCTCCATATATTCCTCAGTGAGTTTGTAATAGGACTGGAGATCTTCCTTATGTTTGTCTCTGTGCACAGTGATGTAAATGAAGTGCTTGTCTGCATGGAACTTCGCTATTGACTTTAACCTATGAAGTGTATTCGGCGTCATGCGAGGGAAGGATTCAATAGCCCTCTTAAAATGCAAGTAATAGGTGTGGAACACCGCATTGGACTACCATTGCTTCACCATGTTGCTTGAATACTAGAGGGTAGTGAACCTCACAACCAGTGGTGTGGACATATCGACTTCAGGGATGTTTGCTGCCTCCGACATCTCCCAAATGATGAAGGCAATGAGAATCCATGAACAACTAAAGTGAAACTTGTATCCCTGGTCTTGAGCTTCATGAAAATATTCCTCCAACTGGTTGATGAGGTATCTCACCCAGTTCATCTGCATCCCTTCAACGCACTTTCCTGTGAGGTTGACAATGAACCCCATGACCCATGTCGGTTTATTCTTCCTGATGAGCTTACCAACAATCAACTAGAAATCTAGGCACACTGCACCATTTTGGATGGAGGCTACCTTATAGCCCCACTTTCCTTTCTCCACATCACTATAGGTGTCCTTTACTCGTTGCACCAGGGTGCGATCTCCAGCCTTCTCTGGGTAAAAATCCTAAGGGTCCAGTCCTTGCATGCTCAATCCAGTGATTCGAAGGATCAACACTAGATCTACAATGATGCGCTTATACAACCAAATGTAACCACCATGGTAGCACGGCAGGAGGATTTTAATGCATGCGTTAACCTCTTGATGCTTGTCAAAGTGTTGTATCTTCATCACATTAAGGATGGTTGATCTTGCGATGTCCATGGTCCATGGTTGGGGGATTATATTTGACTTCTTCCCCATTGTCTTTGTCAAGTACTTATGTGGTGCGATCATTCCATAATTTTTGCGGTCTCCCAAGTTGAAATCATTGATCTTTATCGTCATAATATGTCCCAACTGTAGTCCAACTGCACGTATCTCCTTCGAGAGGTACATAGAGATCAGTGTATAGTCAAAGTCCCTTGGGATGCTATCATGACTAACCATGCCAGATAGAGGTGGGATATAGTCGGGTAGGATTGATGGGATGAGCTTCACATTTTCCAAGTCATTGCAATGCTTACTCTGTTTCTTTGTCGCAGTTTGGAATGGCCCAGATTGACATGCAGTCGATAGGGAGGCTTGAAATCCTCTCGTTGATGATGCCTGTGCTCCTGTAGACATGACCTTCTCTGCCATGAGGTCAATCAAAATCTCTTCGATGGATTTCTCTATTGTTCTAAGGTCACTCGACATGCACGCTCATGATCAAATGTTTTAGACAGGTGGAAAAAATGTTCAAGGTAAGTAGAACAGGTGGCGAGGTCTCAATAAGCATTACGCAAAATAAATTATTTCTCTATGGGCTCGAATAATCACAATTCGCAATATTCAATGGGATAAATAGACAACGTCATAAGGGATTCCTACAATGGTTCAAAAATCCTCAATGAATATGATTCCATCGATTATGACGCGGTCCCAACGGTCCAATGGTGATTTTTTTGGCAATAACTGTGTTTATAGCCATTCTAGAGAATTGTTCTAATGGTCAAGGCACCTTCGATGGTCATATTGCTTCGCCATGGTGAAGTGCCATTCCGTGTTGTTATGTTATTCTGGAGAGGTTCAATTTTTGCAAGGATTCCTTCTGCGAAGTCCTCTCTGGGACCTCCTGCATTTTTTCTAGCTTTTCTTTCTTCTTACTGAGATTTCTTTGTTTCTTTTCGGTGATCTATGTCTTTGGATTCCTCTTTCCATTATTCTTCTTATATTTTCTTAGCATAGTAACTTCACACTGCTGAGGGTCTTTTAGAGGGTTCAAGGGTAATACTTTTTCTTTTACTATTTTTGGAGTAGGTGATTTTCTCTTCTGCATGGATAAGTTCTTTAAGCCTTCTTCCGTTCTTTAGACTTCGACATCCAGGTCTATGGCCCTCAGTTGCTTCGAATTGTCCTCCTGTTCTTATATTAAGCACGCTATTCTCTTAGCCATGAAATCCATTAATTCTTTTTTTTTCTCTGTTCTATAGCTTTGTCTTCTTCTCTCCTTCAGATATGATCTCTCTCAATCCAAGTCCTTCCTAACAAAAGTGAAAAAGGGGCGTTGTTCTCAACAAACTTAATGACCTCGAATTATTCTTATGTTGATGTTCTATGAGCACTCATAGGTACATGAGTAAGTCTTCCACATAGGGTTATCATCTTTCCTTTAAACAATCCTATTCCTCTCAATGAAGGAATCATAGCAGGCTTTCCCAAAATTTCCCAAGTACTTTCTAGCATAATGTTCACCTGTGTTTCTACATACAATACACAGTCTATGTCGAAGTCTCCTATTATTGTTTCTATGCACTCTCTCTTTTAAGATATCTGATAAAATTATGTCTCTGTGATCATTTAGTGTTTATTTCATCTGCAATAATATAGCCTTTGATTCTTTCTGGTTCTTTATCATATTCTTAGTCTCTTGACCTTCCTCATGGTTTTCTTGTTTCATGTTCATCTTCTCAACTTTAGCAATCATTCTAGGGCAATATAAAAGTTCATGTAAAGTAGCTTTACAGCAAAGGAAAATAGGACCTCTACCAGAGCATTCCTTAGAAATATGCCCCGGTATTTTGCAATTATAAAAAAGACTCAATCCTCGCTTTCTTTTAAATGATCCCCAAACTTTCCTGTACTGCGCTCTGGGATCATAGTGGTGGACCTGTAAAAAAATATTTCTAGGATCCTACATCCACTTGTTAGTCCAAAAATTCTTTCTATGCATAGGAATAAAATATCTTTCACTATTTCTATCATGTCTATTCATATCACATCTTCTTTCTTCTAGCTATACCCTAGTTTTCAGGCTAGGATGAAATCTATCATATACACCTAGATCCATTCTTTCGAAACAAAAATTTCCACTGATATTACATTTATTAGAGAACAAATATTTAAGATCTTAACTCTTTTATTCAGATTGGGCTTCTCTTCTTGGCACATAGCTTCACAAGTCAAGTAGAGTACTATGCACTATAGAAACAGATCTATGCATAGATCTTTCTCTTTTCTTCAGTTCCCAGCAATCACAGTTTCAGGTCCCGGAAACAGAACCATTTGTTGGCATAAGGGAAGAGCCAAGGTTCAACGCTTAAACAACACACTAACAAAACCCTAACTACCATCCTTTTCGGCAACACCTGCGAAGCAAATGAAGTCTCACCCGAGGTAGAGGGAGGGGGGTTGTAGTACTCAAGTGTCTACAACCTAGTTGGGACATAGATATGTGATCACAATACTTAACATATCACTTAGAAATTAGAATTCCTTAGTCTTTGACCCTTATTCACATCGCAGGTAAAAACCCTAATTACATAACAACATAGTATTCAATAAGATCTAAGCATATCTAACCATTTGGCACCTAGAATAAAACAAATATAGCATTCATTCATGTTATATAGAACTAAGATACTAAATCAGATGCATCTAATATACATAAAGATTCATCACTAATAATAAATCACATAAATAACATAAAGCAATCACAACACAGGATATACACGGTTCGCCCCCCAGCATGGGGCTACATCCACCAAATCTCTGTCTCCTTTATTATCTTCTTTCAATCTTGTTACATGCACAGAGCCACAAAACCAATTCTGTATTTGATAGGAGATCTGCGTGCACTTCGCCAGATCCTCCTTCCCCGATTTTGGCATAGCACACAGACTCCTTACAATCACTTGCACTTAACTCTGCAAGTTCTCAACACATAGTATGCACGAAGCCTTCACAACTAATCGCACCTAGAAACCTTTACATGTCTTGCACAAAGCCAAATTAGGTATTCTTCTTCTTACAATGCCCAAGTACTTATTTATACATTTACAAATGGGGCCTAAGCATGGTTAAACCCATGTGTCGACATCCCATACCCGTTACATAAGCCCTAAACCCAAAAAGCCCGCAAAAAGGAGGCAATATCCTGTGATCTCCGCTTCGCCTGGGTGCTCTGTATTCAACTAGCTCGTCGAAGTGTCAAAAGTGGTCAAACACAACCAAGGTTCTCTAAAACTTGGTCGAGGGCCAACAAGGATATGCACAAATCACTGCGCCAATAGAGAAGTTGTTGAAGAAGGACACTAAGTATCAATGGAACGAGGAATTTCAACAAAGTTTGGATATTTTAAAGGAGAAGATGGTTACTGCACCGATTTCAATATTTCCATATTGGGAAAAATAATTTCATGTGCATGTGGATGAAACTAGGAGAAGGTGATATAGATCACCCGATTGCATTTGCAGGCAGAAAGTTATCATATTCAGAACATAA
>JZKD02S1002015.1:0-13526 GCA_000966675.3 Picea glauca
TGTAATTTAGATTAGTAATGTTATTTTAATTATATCGGCTTTAGGCCATTATTTGTAATTATACCTCCTAGTCTCCTATATATACCAAGGAGACATTTTCATTTTGAATCATCTTAGAATTGAACATTTAAGTGGGGTAAAAGGAGATTTCCCCCTCGAAGAGGCTTATTATCTGAAATTTTCTCTTTTTCAAGGCGTTGAGTACTTTTCTTGAGGTTTTTCTATGCTATATTGGTGTTTGGTTCTTAACAATACTTTGATGATTGGACTATTTTTAGTTTATTGAAAAATCATATCGAATGTCTAAGGCTAATGTTTGACAAGTGCAGGCAGTTCCATATTGCCTTAAACCTGAAGAAGTGCATTTTATTTTCACCATTTGGAGTGTTTCTCGGTCATATTGTATGCAAGTAGGGATTACTGGTAGATCCATCTAAAATGTCTATTATAGTTGATCTACCCCCTCCTACTTCAATCAAATAACTGTGTACTACATTGGGACACACTGGATATTACAGGAATTTCATTAAAGGCTATGCCTATATTACAACAGCCATGGAGAGTCTTTTGAAGAAAGACTCTCAATTTCACTAGACAGAAGAATGCCAGCAGAGCTTCGACATGCTGAAACATAAAATGGTTACTACGTGTATTCTGGTTTTCCCAGGTTGGAGCAAGGAATTTCACGTGCAATTCGATGCATCTTCTATTGCATTAGGATCCGTGTTAGCACAACCAGGAACATGAGACATTGACCACCCATTATCCTTTGATAGCAGGAAGCTATCAACAGTAGACATTAATTACACCACTACCGAAAGAGAAGGGCTAGCCATGGTGTATGCGCTACTGAAGTTTCTCTACTACTTGTTGGGAGGAAATTTTAAAATGTTCATTGATCACTCTGCACTGAAATACCTAGTCAACAAGCTAGTATTGGGGGGGAGAATATGTCGATGGCTTCTATTGATTCAGGAATATGATTTTGATATCAAGGTTAATCCAAGAAGAATGAACAAAGGTCGTAACCACTTGTCGAGGTTGGAACATGGAGAAGAGCCTACTAGTTTGGAGGATACACTATTAGATGCATAGTTGCTAGAAATTAGAAAGATTGATGACCACTTTGCAGAAATAGTCCAGTTCCTGTCAACAAGAATGGCACATAGTGAATATACAATCACCCAGAAGAAACATCTAGTAGTGCACGCTGCATATTTTTCACTTATAGCTGGACAACTATATAAGATGGGACCTGATGAGATATTGAGGAGGTGTGTTATGGAGACAGAGTGACTATTGATCCTCACCGAAGCTCACGAAGTCATCACAGAAGGACACTATGTAGGGAAAGAAACAACGCATAAGGTTCTTAGAGATGGCCTTTGGTGGCCTACCTTACACATATATGGTAAGGACTATTATCGAGCCTATGATGTATGCCAAAGAGTTGGGAAACCGTCCAGAAGAGATGAAATCCCTTTAGAACCACAACTGACCATACAGGCATTTGAGAAATGGGCCATTGACTTCATGGGACCTATTAACCCACATGGGAAGCACATAGGAGCAAGGTACATAATCATTGCGATAGAGTAATTGAACACATGGGATGAAGCAAGATAATTTAAGGATTGTAGTGCCGCTACAGTTGTGTGCTTCATATTTGATGACATCATAACCAGGTTTGGAATCCCAAAGATCCTTATGAGCGATCAAGGCACACATTTCATCAATAAAAAAATTGAATCCTTGACTGAGGAATTTGCAGTCCATCATCAGAAGAGCACACCTTACCACCCACAAGTGAATGGGATAGTTGAAGCATTCAACAAGATATTGGAGACAATGCTAACGAAGATTTGCAGTGTGAATAGGGATGACTCAGATTTAAGAATACCAACAGTATTATGGGTCTATAGAACCACTTGCAAGAAACTGACCATGCAAACCCCCTTCAAGTTGGTGTATGGTATTGAAGTCGTTGTCCCAATGGAATATTTGGTACCCAGCCTAAGAATTGTTTCCTTTACATATATGGATGACACTGGCATTGTTCGAGAGAGGCTTGTGCAGTTGGTCGAACTGGAAGAAGATTGATTCATTGCAGGATTTCATCAGCAGGTTCAGAAGGAAAGAGAGAAGACCTACCACGACAGACACATCAAGAATAAGGTATTTAAGCAAGGTGATATGGTAATGATATATGACAGTAAGTTCATGAAGCATCATCGGAAGTTCAGAATGCATTGGCTTGGGCCATATGAGGTTGCCTATGTTATAGAAGGAGGAGTTGCGCAGTTGAAGACATTGAATCGCGAATGGAAGGAAGGTTTGGTGAACGGGAGCCGGTTGAAATTATATTATGACAACCAACTTCTTTGCATGTCTCAGTAAAAGCCCGAGGAAAAGGGTCTAGGTACCAGGTGCAGTTGAAACTAGGTACCGGAAACAGAAAATACAGTCTGCACAAGGAAGCAAAGGAGGACTAGAGCTAGAAGCAAAGGCTACTTTGCATAGTCTGAAGTCGAAGTAAAATAGGAATTTGAAGTCTGAAGTGCCTTGGTATGAGTCACAGGTGAGTGTTGGGGGCCTGTTGGCGCTTGGTTATGGAAGCAAGGGAAGATCAAGGAAGAAAAGGAAAAATGCGAACTCCGCGAAAGACACATTGACTGTTACTAGGTCGAGGTGAGAAAAAGATGAGAAAATATGGAGCGAAGTAAGAGAAATCAAGGCGTTGGAAGTGGATATCGAGGATGATAGATCAACAAGGAAGATGGATAATGGAAAACTTAACAAGCAGAAAAATCCACTGTTGGATGCTTTAGAGCACCACGCGAGAAGGAAAGAAAGACATGCCGGCAAAGCCCTGAAAATGCGGGTCAAGTTGACCTAGGTTTTTAGACATCTAGGGTTTTGGTATCTAGGGTTTTGACACTTAGGTCTCAGCCTAAGGATGTCGAGGAGCTATTGTAATGTATAAATAGAGGTCTAAAGGACCTAGGATGGGTTGTTGTTGTTGTTATTGTTGTTATTATCATTCTAGTTTTTTTATTGGCGTGAGAAAGTATTGTTGTGAGAGAGAGAAGTGATAAGAGTAAGAGCCTTCTGGTATTGTAAGATATTCAATTGGGTGCGGAGATTAGTCGTGCAGCTAAGTGCATAGGAAGGGGAGAGATAGAGAGGAGAAGAAAGAAGATCTGCTAGCTAAGAGCACAAACAAGAACTGTATGCTTCATCTTAATATATTACAAAGTGCAATTCTATGGACATATCCCTAGAGAGAGGGTGAACCACACATATCTTGTGTTGTGTGTGTGATTGATGTTTTTTTATTTTTCATTTGATATACTTCTATTTTCATTACTGTGTTAGATCTGATAAGATAGTTTTGCGGAGTAGATCTGAATTGGTAAGTGATATATAAATGTTGTATTTCTCTTGTATTAGATCCACTTGGTATTCCCTTTGGTTGTATACATCTTTGTCCTACAACCCCCCCATAGCTACTTTGGGTGAGGCTACATTTTCCTCGCAGGTGTTGTAGAAAGGGCCAATAGTTAGGGCTTGTTGGTGCACTCTTGGAGTTGAACCCTGGGTCTGTCCCTATGCCAACACCATACCTTTCACACTTAATATCATTCCCAATGGAAATCCATTTTCATTCAGTGCCAGTTTTCAAGTGAGAGAGAATTCCAATTTTCTCTGCATTGGCATCCTTCTTCCACTGTGAAGTCTGATATCAGAAGTGGATTTCTTTCATATTTAAGATTTTATAGAGTAGATAAGTCATGTCTAACAAATCCTTCCCTGGAGCTCCTATTATTGACACATAGATATTATTCACACACCACCTCTTAAGCTCTTTGTTTCCTTCCACATCAAGCTTGCAACTGTCTACACATCTCTACCTTGAAGGCTATGGAGCCCTACTTTTCTTTTCTATGCACATTAATGACATTATTCTCCTGCTAGCTTCATGTCCCATGTGATGATTCTTTCTTTTGTAGTACCTCATCCAACTTTTGTAAGCAAATTCATGCCTCCATGACCCTGACATCTAATCCTATTCTTGAATTGATCTGATTATACCTCTAATAATGACAACCTGCAAGCAACCATCTTGTTAGAACTATACATATCATGCAAAAATTGTCAATTAAATTTACAGGTACCTTTTCATTTAAATGATAATATTAATCTTTAATTGATATCATTTTTCCTTTTTTAATCCTTTATTCATAATGTTCATGAGTTAACTCTGTTTTAATCATGATTGTGTGTCGGTTCTTTTTTCTTCATGAGTTTATCACATACATGGATCGAATCATTATATCATACTCATGCTTATGCTATGTTATCAGTTCACAAACAAATCATATTTTGATCTTTTATCAATTCTCTGTATTATTCTAGTGTTAACTCTTTGTTGAATTAAATCTTTATTAGGCACTTCCTTCAAACCATTTACATATGACCATATGAAAAAAACCATGGGATTATTGATTTGAGAGTTGCCTCTTCTTTTCCCTTTGTTTCTTTATTCCATATGACCACAAGTGGCGACCAGGCGCTAAGCTAAGAAGTGTTTTATCACTTATCAAAATCAACGTTCATGTTTTAATGTCACAATGAGTTGGACGGTTCTCATTTACTTCGAAACTTCGGCTATTTGTGGCTCCTGAATTCTGGAGTATCAATTCATCCGAAGTGATTACCTACCAAATGAGTCATAAAGTAACGGTGACTACTTATTGTCGGTTAACACCTCCACTTACACTATCCTTCCACTATACTCGATCATTGGTTGGGAAATATCCTGAAGTATATCAACGATTAACATTGACTTTGTCCTTCGACGCTTTGGGTGATTTCTCCTTCACATTCCTTCATTATTCTGGAGTTCATTTCACCGAAGTAGATCAGACGATTGGATTTTATTCACATGATGAATGGTTCTCGTTCGTTAAGGAACTTCGGGACTTCGGGTATTTGCTGGTGGTGAAACTCTTGAAGTACAAAACTCCCAGATTGACGTAACTTTCTGACATCACTTTTTGATGTGGCACTGACTAAGTGGCTACCACATGTAACTTACTCATACTTGAAATTCCAACTATACTTTGACACTTGTCATCATCTGATTATGCCACATGTCCTTGCTGACATGGATCTCTTCATGTGGCACATGTTCTTCTCCTGGATATAACAGTTGTCCTAACTCTTGAAATGTATGTCATATTGATGACTGAGAGTGAATTCAGAACTTTGGCCTTTGGGTGAGCTCATATGTTCTAAATACTTTTTCTCTGAAGTGGTAAGCACCAAAGTTGACCACTATTTTGATCCAACAACCATCATGTATTGTCCAAATCTGATGGTCCTCATTTACTTCGGGACTTTGGGGCTCCGAACTTCATCTTTTATTATCCTATCCTTTCCACTTTATAGATCAGACGGTCAATAGTAATTGCAGGTTGACAATGTGCTCGCTCTTTATTAGAGAGCTCTATCCCCATAATCTGAAAGGTTCTCACCCAAATCTCCTTTAGATCGTGTTAGTTGATCCCCTGTCCCGACGAGATCAATGACACTGGAAAATAACATGTTGCAAACTAGCAAGTCCTCTAATATTTCCCCCTCTCCCCACAATGTTCCCCTACTGTCGATCTTCCATTCATATATCAATGGATAACTGCGGGTCCTGCTTCCTTAGCGTCCTGTTCCAATCCCACAATGACAGGCATTAGCTCCTTCCTTTCCTATAACCTTGGGTTGTGACCCAAGTCTTACCCTCCTGGGCACTTCGCAACTCCAGAACCTTCTTCCAAGACTAGATCAATGGCCCTCGTCCTCATTCATTATCAACGATCGATATCCACTTTGGGACTTTGTTCTTCGGTAGTTCGACACTTTCGACCTCCACCTTCCTATGGAGTACTTTGTACCCAAAGTTATATATCAATCACCACACATCCACCTCAAAGTAATGACTCTAGTCCACTATGGGACTTCGACCTTCAGAAGTCTCCACTTCCCCCACTTTCTTCCTCCCATAACTCTTTCACCCAAATTTCATGACCTGTCAACTCATTTCCTCCTATAGATCGATGACTATGAATCACTTCATCTCTTCGGGCTTCGGGAGTTTCAAACTCTCTGTCTTCACTTTCTCCTGGAGTGCTTTCACCCAAATTCGATGATCCATCGACGCGTGTCTCTCACAGATCAACGGCTATGAATCACTTCGGCTCTTCAGGATTCAGGAGTTTCAAAGTCTTCGCCTTCACTTTATCCCGAAGTCTCAATCCTCCAAACCACTGTGAGATCTACATCTCACATTCATTCACGCACAGATTTGATGGCTAAGAATTAAACCTGCTCAACCTTTTGCTTCGCTTTCATCGGAAAAACCTTGTTCACTTGCCCTCTGATCCAACAATATCGGATCTCTCTAGATCCCACGGTGGGGATCGCTCCCAAATTTGAAAAGGGAAGGTAACAATCCTTCGATACATTACAAAGGATATCTGACATTCTAGCTCCTGTGTAGATTCTACAACGCCATCCCTCTTGAGATTTTCAACTTCAAGGTCATAATTCGATCTCAACCATGAGACTTTAACCAACAGACCTGACCCATAATGACCTAGTGTTTCAACTAGAAGCTTTGATACCAATCTATAACATACCCATCCACCCACAGGCCAAGCTATGTCACTATATATGACTGCAAGACACCCAACCACCCGCAGGCTAGGTACGCTGCAGTCCCAAGACTCATTTCTCTGATCTTATCTCAAAAACAAAGGACTTATTAACAAATTTAGAAGCATGAACACGACATGCATAAGACAAAATCCATGCCACATAATAAAATAGATAAAAAACATGCCATGCACAAAAAATACCCAGCAGATAGGCACATTAGAATACATATCTCAGAGATAAATAAATACACAATGGAATACATTAAAAATAAAACACATAGAGCGCTTATATTTGCGAGTAAATGTTCACCAACTAGTTGCAGACCAAGGAAGTTCCTCCCAACCATAGACACTTTTGTTCATTTACTTGCAACAAAAAGTCACCCCTGAGCCAAGGCTATGAATCCACAAGGATGGATCCTAGGCCAAGTCTAACCGCACAAAAGTTGGCTAAGTAGCTCTCAAGTTTCCCCAACCTCACAACAATCCTAATTTCCATCTCTCTTTCCCCTTCATCCTACACAACCCCAATAAATAAACACCTTTCTCTACCATGCAGTCCCTGAGGTTGTTCCATTTATCTCTAGGGCTCCAGTGCTACTGGTCGGGAAATATCCCTACTAGAAACTCCAAGGACTCTCAGTTGTGGAAAGTTCCATCCGAACTTCCATCAAGTTCATTCACACAAGCATCCATTCCCTCTTGGAATTATCAATAAATCATTACAACCATTCAACAATGGCTCTCCTCTTCCTTCCATTCGTTTCNGAAGACTGATTCATTGCAGGATTTCATCAGCAGGTTCAGAAGGAAAGAGAGAAGACCTACCACGACAGACACATCAAGAATAAGGTATTTAAGCCAGGTGATATGGTAATGATATATGACAGTAAGTTCATGAAGCATCATGGGAAGTTCAGAATGCATTGGCTTGGGCCATATGAGGTTGCCTATGTTATAGAAGGAGGAGTTGCGCAGTTGAAGACATTGAATCGAGAATGGAAGGAAGGTTTGGTGAACGGGAGCCGGTTGAAATTATATTATGACAACCAACTGCTTTGCATGTCTCAGTAAAATCCTGAGGAAAAGGGTCTAGGTACCAGGTGCAGTTGAAACTAGGTACCAGACACAGAAAAGACAGTCTGCACAAGGAAGCAAAGGAGGACTAGAGCTAGAAGCAAAGGCTGCTTTGCATAGTCTGAAGTCGAAGTAAAATAGGAATTTGAAGTCTGAAGTGCCTTGGTATGAGTCACAGGTGAGTGTTGGGGGTCTGTTGGCGCTTGGTTATGGAAGCAAGCGAAGATCAAGGAAGAAAAGGAAAAATGCGAACTCCGTGAAAGACACATTGACTGTTACTGGGTCGAGGTGAGAAAAAGAGGAGAAAATATGGAGCGAAGTAAGAGAAATCAAGGCGTTGGAAGTGGATATCGAGGATGATAGATCAACAAGGAAGATGGATAATGGAAAACTTAACAAGCAGAAAAATCCGTTGTTGGATGCTTTAGAGCACCACGCGAGAAGGAAAGATAGACATGCCGGCAAAGCCCTAAAAATGCGGGTCAAGTTGACCTAGGGTTTTAGACATCTAGGGTTTTGGTATCTAGGGTTTTGACACTTAGATATCATCCTAAGGATGTCGAGGATCTATTGTAATGTATAAATAGAGGTCTAAAGGACCTAGGATGGGCTGTTGTTGTTGTTATTGTTGTTATTATCATTCTAGTTTTTTTATTGGTGTGAGAAAGTATTGTTGTGAGAGAGCGAAGTGATAAGAGTAAGAGCCTTCTGGTATTGTAAGATCTTCAATTGGGTGCGGAGATTAGTCGTGCAGCTAAGTGCATAGGAAGGGGAGAGATAGAGAGGAGAAGAAAGAAGATCTGCTAGCTAAGAGCACAAACAAGAACTATATGCTTCATCTTAATATATTACAAAGTGCAATTCTATGGACATATCCCTAGAGAGAGGGTGAACCACACATATCTTGTTTTGTGTGTGTGATTGATGTTTTTTTATTTTTCATTTGATATACTTCTATTTTCATTACTGTGTTAGATCTGATAAGATAGTTTTGCGGAGTAGATCTGAATTGGTAAGTGATATATAAATGTTGTATTTCTCTTGTATTAGATCCACTTGGTATTCCCTTTGGTTGTATACATCTTTGTCCTACAACCCCCCCATAGCTACTTTGGGTGAGGCTACATTTTCCTCGCAGGTGTTGTAGAAAGGGCCAATAGTTAGGGCTTGTTGGTGCACTCTTGGAGTTGAACCCTGGGTCTGTCCCTATGCCAACACCATACCTTTCACACTTAATATCATTCCCAATGGAAATCCATTTTCATTCAGTGCCAGTTTTCAAGTGAGAGAGAATTCCAATTTTCTCTGCATTGGCATCCTTCTTCCACTGTGAAGTCTGATATCAGAAGTGGATTTCTTTCATATTTAAGATTTTATAGAGTAGATAAGTCATGTCTAACAAATCCTTCCCTGGAGCTCCTATTATTGACACATAGATATTATTCACACACCACCTCTTAAGCTCTTTGTTTCCTTCCACATCAAGCTTGCAACTGTCTACACATCTCTACCTTGAAGGCTATGGAGCCCTACTTTTCTTTTCTATGCACATTAATGACATTATTCTCCTGCTAGCTTCATGTCCCATGTGATGATTCTTTCTTTTGTAGTACCTCATCCAACTTTTGTAAGCAAATTCATGCCTCCATGACCCTGACATCTAATCCTATTCTTGAATTGATCTGATTATACCTCTAATAATGACAACCTGCAAGCAACCATCTTGTTAGAACTATACATATCATGCAAAAATTGTCAATTAAATTTACAGGTACCTTTTCATTTAAATGATAATATTAATCTTTAATTGATATCATTTTTCCTTTTTTAATCCTTTATTCATAATGTTCATGAGTTAACTCTGTTTTAATCATGATTGTGTGTCGGTTCTTTTTTCTTCATGAGTTTATCACATACATGGATCGAATCATTATATCATACTCATGCTTATGCTATGTTATCAGTTCACAAACAAATCATATTTTGATCTTTTATCAATTCTCTGTATTATTCTAGTGTTAACTCTTTGTTGAATTAAATCTTTATTAGGCACTTCCTTCAAACCATTTACATATGACCATATGAAAAAAACCATGGGATTATTGATTTGAGAGTTGCCTCTTCTTTTCCCTTTGTTTCTTTATTCCATATGACCACAAGTGGCGACCAGGCGCTAAGCTAAGAAGTGTTTTATCACTTATCAAAATCAACGTTCATGTTTTAATGTCACAATGAGTTGGACGGTTCTCATTTACTTCGAAACTTCGGCTATTTGTGGCTCCTGAATTCTGGAGTATCAATTCATCCGAAGTGATTACCTACCAAATGAGTCATAAAGTAACGGTGACTACTTATTGTCGGTTAACACCTCCACTTACACTATCCTTCCACTATACTCGATCATTGGTTGGGAAATATCCTGAAGTATATCAACGATTAACATTGACTTTGTCCTTCGACGCTTTGGGTGATTTCTCCTTCACATTCCTTCATTATTCTGGAGTTCATTTCACCGAAGTAGATCAGACGATTGGATTTTATTCACATGATGAATGGTTCTCGTTCGTTAAGGAACTTCGGGACTTCGGGTATTTGCTGGTGGTGAAACTCTTGAAGTACAAAACTCCCAGATTGACGTAACTTTCTGACATCACTTTTTGATGTGGCACTGACTAAGTGGCTACCACATGTAACTTACTCATACTTGAAATTCCAACTATACTTTGACACTTGTCATCATCTGATTATGCCACATGTCCTTGCTGACATGGATCTCTTCATGTGGCACATGTTCTTCTCCTGGATATAACAGTTGTCCTAACTCTTGAAATGTATGTCATATTGATGACTGAGAGTGAATTCAGAACTTTGGCCTTTGGGTGAGCTCATATGTTCTAAATACTTTTTCTCTGAAGTGGTAAGCACCAAAGTTGACCACTATTTTGATCCAACAACCATCATGTATTGTCCAAATCTGATGGTCCTCATTTACTTCGGGACTTTGGGGCTCCGAACTTCATCTTTTATTATCCTATCCTTTCCACTTTATAGATCAGACGGTCAATAGTAATTGCAGGTTGACAATGTGCTCGCTCTTTATTAGAGAGCTCTATCCCCATAATCTGAAAGGTTCTCACCCAAATCTCCTTTAGATCGTGTTAGTTGATCCCCTGTCCCGACGAGATCAATGACACTGGAAAATAACATGTTGCAAACTAGCAAGTCCTCTAATATTTCCCCCTCTCCCCACAATGTTCCCCTACTGTCGATCTTCCATTCATATATCAATGGATAACTGCGGGTCCTGCTTCCTTAGCGTCCTGTTCCAATCCCACAATGACAGGCATTAGCTCCTTCCTTTCCTATAACCTTGGGTTGTGACCCAAGTCTTACCCTCCTGGGCACTTCGCAACTCCAGAACCTTCTTCCAAGACTAGATCAATGGCCCTCGTCCTCATTCATTATCAACGATCGATATCCACTTTGGGACTTTGTTCTTCGGTAGTTCGACACTTTCGACCTCCACCTTCCTATGGAGTACTTTGTACCCAAAGTTATATATCAATCACCACACATCCACCTCAAAGTAATGACTCTAGTCCACTATGGGACTTCGACCTTCAGAAGTCTCCACTTCCCCCACTTTCTTCCTCCCATAACTCTTTCACCCAAATTTCATGACCTGTCAACTCATTTCCTCCTATAGATCGATGACTATGAATCACTTCATCTCTTCGGGCTTCGGGAGTTTCAAACTCTCTGTCTTCACTTTCTCCTGGAGTGCTTTCACCCAAATTCGATGATCCATCGACGCGTGTCTCTCACAGATCAACGGCTATGAATCACTTCGGCTCTTCAGGATTCAGGAGTTTCAAAGTCTTCGCCTTCACTTTATCCCGAAGTCTCAATCCTCCAAACCACTGTGAGATCTACATCTCACATTCATTCACGCACAGATTTGATGGCTAAGAATTAAACCTGCTCAACCTTTTGCTTCGCTTTCATCGGAAAAACCTTGTTCACTTGCCCTCTGATCCAACAATATCGGATCTCTCTAGATCCCACGGTGGGGATCGCTCCCAAATTTGAAAAGGGAAGGTAACAATCCTTCGATACATTACAAAGGATATCTGACATTCTAGCTCCTGTGTAGATTCTACAACGCCATCCCTCTTGAGATTTTCAACTTCAAGGTCATAATTCGATCTCAACCATGAGACTTTAACCAACAGACCTGACCCATAATGACCTAGTGTTTCAACTAGAAGCTTTGATACCAATCTATAACATACCCATCCACCCACAGGCCAAGCTATGTCACTATATATGACTGCAAGACACCCAACCACCCGCAGGCTAGGTACGCTGCAGTCCCAAGACTCATTTCTCTGATCTTATCTCAAAAACAAAGGACTTATTAACAAATTTAGAAGCATGAACACGACATGCATAAGACAAAATCCATGCCACATAATAAAATAGATAAAAAACATGCCATGCACAAAAAATACCCAGCAGATAGGCACATTAGAATACATATCTCAGAGATAAATAAATACACAATGGAATACATTAAAAATAAAACACATAGAGCGCTTATATTTGCGAGTAAATGTTCACCAACTAGTTGCAGACCAAGGAAGTTCCTCCCAACCATAGACACTTTTGTTCATTTACTTGCAACAAAAAGTCACCCCTGAGCCAAGGCTATGAATCCACAAGGATGGATCCTAGGCCAAGTCTAACCGCACAAAAGTTGGCTAAGTAG
Source organism: Picea glauca (assembly GCA_000966675.3). Classification (NCBI taxonomy): domain Eukaryota; kingdom Viridiplantae; phylum Streptophyta; class Pinopsida; order Pinales; family Pinaceae; genus Picea; species Picea glauca. The sequence continues at coordinate 12,556 of JZKD02S1002015.1, forward strand.
CTCTCAAGTTTCCCCAACCTCACAACAATCCTAATTTCCATCTCTCTTTCCCCTTCATCCTACACAACCCCAATAAATAAACACCTTTCTCTACCATGCAGTCCCTGAGGTTGTTCCATTTATCTCTAGGGCTCCAGTGCTACTGGTCGGGAAATATCCCTACTAGAAACTCCAAGGACTCTCAGTTGTGGAAAGTTCCATCCGAACTTCCATCAAGTTCATTCACACAAGCATCCATTCCCTCTTGGAATTATCAATAAATCATTACAACCATTCAACAATGGCTCTCCTCTTCCTTCCATTCGTTTCNAGTGCCAGGACACAAGGGTTAGGGATTGTTGCAACTGCATAATTAGAAAACCTAGCTGCAACTGTAATTGGTGCCACAACGAGCTTTAGCAAATAACTTCCCAATCTATCTTCCAGTGGTTAAATTGTCTAAATATAGTGTGGGCCCATGAATTGTTAGAATAAAAGAGATGTGCTCATTTTTCCATAAAAAATATAATAATATTGTCACCCAACCATAGACACACAACCACCTCGAGTACCTTTAACCTTGACAGATAGAATAATTTCGAAATAAAACCCTAGAACCAATAACTAACCAAAGTAGCGTACTTATCTCCAAAGATAGCATACCAAACAAAGAATCCAAACCATAACCAAGGCAGAAAGTCCAAACCATAACCAAATACCAAAAAACCTAGTTGCAGTAGCTGCAATTGCACTCCTCCAAATTTTCTCATTGTTTTTGGATTTCTGGGTGAGAGAGAGTGAAAAAATGAGCCAACACGTCCTCTATTTATACTAATCTATCCAGTTAATTTTCTGGCTGGGCCGACCTGACTTTCTAGTAATTATATTTTCTGTTTATCTTTTTCCTGTGGAGCCGACTTGTCTTCCTGGAGTATAATACCTTAATATTATATATTCTGCTGAGCCGACATGTCTTCTAGGGTTCTCACACA
>JZKD02S1002048.1:0-24628 GCA_000966675.3 Picea glauca
ATATACCTCTTGTTTCCTTCTTTCACCATCGAAGGAAGGTGGCTTGAGCTTCCTCGGCTCTCCTTGCAAACTATATACCTCTAGGGGACACCTTTGGACTGCTTACGGTATCATCCGATGCATAAAGATTTCTTTCTGAGTAAGGAGGTTAGTGGTGTCCATGAGCTCTACTAGCACTTCTGGAATAACCAGCTCTTCCATGATCATTTCTCCTTTCATGACACCTGTCTTCTTCCTCTTGTCTTGAGTTCGATCCCTCCTTCATTTTCCTCTAGAACTGATTCAAGATCTGCAACACTTGAGAATTTATCTAACTTTTCTCTCTCATCAGTCTCTTGTTGTCTTCTTTGTAGCTCTGCACTTCCATCTTCAATCTTCTTTCCATTTCTATTAATGTTTCCTGCTCTTGTTTTCCCTTGCGTCCATTGGACTCTGTCTCTCCATTACCAACTCTAGTATTTTGGCCTTCGGCCTCCTTATCATGACTGGAGGCTCCCTCACCTTCTTCCATTTCCTTAATACGCATCCTGAGATGATGTGCTTAAGCCCCTTAATTCTGCAAAATGTGAAAGTGACCATTTTGTTAGAATTATGCATATGATAAACAAAATTGCCAAACCATGCTACAGGTCTCTTTTTTATTTTTTTTGTTCATGGAGACCATATCCCCACTCTCTGAAAATAACAATTTCTTGTTATCCTTGGCTGATACAGAATTTCATCCTGCACAAGTTCTTCCTTCAAACCATTTACTAGGTGACCACGATTGGAAATCGCATCTAAATCGTTCCTTAGCACTTTTATGTCTTGAAGACAACCAATTCGGCCCTTATCCCTCTGTCCTTCAGCTCTCAATTTGCATATGACCACATCCATGACCCTACACTTAGCTGAAAAAGCGCTTGTCCAGATCTTTGGGACTTCGAAACTTTCAGCCAGGACCAGATCAACGATCCTCGTCCTCCTTCATGATCAATTATCAAGATCCACTTTGGGACTTCGGGCTTCGAGAGTCTCAACTTTTCTCGCTTGCCTCCTCCCGTAACGCTTTTACCTAGATTTCATGACCTTTCGACGTATGTCTTCCCACATATCGGTGGTTGTGAATCTCTTCAGCTCTTCGGGCTTCGGAAGTTTCAAACTTCCCTCCTTCACTTTCTCTCGGAGTGCTTTCACCTGAAGTCGATGATCCTTCGACGTGTGTCTTATGGAATCAACAGTCGGTATGTACTCCGACCTTTGGGAGTTTCCAAACCAACACAAACTATCGCATCTTTCCCCTCTGGAGTGCCCAGTCTCTAGACTACATGATCTATGGCCACATGGCGAAATGATGGAAGTGGACATGTGGCCCAATCATTCGGGTGACACGTTTCACGTTCTAATCGACTTTTCAATATTCCAAATGCTCAAATCTTACTGACATGTGGCACACATCCCATGTGTCCATGCCATCCCAGGTGAATTCTGCAAGCCACGTCACTTCATAATTCTAGGGTCCACATAACCTCTAGTTGACGTCATCATGCCCCACCACTTCATCTCTTCGGGCTTAGGGACTTCTGGATTTTTCATACTAACACACTTCCAATTCTCCCAAACTCTGAATTCCCGGACTGGACAATCTATCGCCATGTGTCCTCCTGGATCAAATGACTAAGATTCACTTCAGGTATTCACCTGAAGTCCATGGATCTTCTCCACGTGTCCTCCTCAATCTAAAGACTATGTTTTACTTTGGGACTCCAGACTTCAGAGATCTCAAACTTCAACCTTTTTCCTTAAAAAATGGTTTTTTTTCGAAGCTTTCGATCTTCTGATGCATGTCTCCCATGGATCGATGGCTACGATTCCTTCGAGACTCCAGACTCCGGAAATCTCAAACTTCAAAATATATCTGGCCCTACTGGATTTTATCCAAAGCCCTGGATCTGGCAACGGATGGCTCTCGGTAGATCAATGGTTGAGATCCCTTCGAGTCTTTAGGTTTCAGAAATATCAGTTTTCAAAACTTGTCTGGCCCCATTGTCTTTCATCCAAAGCCCTAGATCTGGTGATGTGTGGCTCTCAGCACGACCAAGATCCTTTCGGGTCTTCGGGTTTCAGAATTCTCAAACTTCCAACCCTCTCCTCGCTCACTTTTTCCCGTAGTGTTTTATCCAAAGCATGCAATCGGTGGACGTGTGTCCTCCTAAAGATCGATGGTTCCCAGCTACTTCATCTCTTCATAGGTTCATCTCGTGATCGCTAACATGTCACATCACTTCATTCCTTTCAATTTGTGGGGGCACACATCAGCAGTTTGGAGTAACCTGCTTTTCACCCCGCAATTATCCTTACACTGACACGTGACCCCTTGGTGAAACCTTGGTTTGGATTGCAGGATCGCCTTGGGAAATTAACTGCCATGCAACTCGGTTCCATGCAATGCTTGTTGGCTATTGATCTCTCTTTCCAATGGGATCCGACGGTCATGAATTTAACCTTGCTTCCTTTTTATCGGATGACCCCTATTCACCTGTTCTCAGATCCAATGATCCTGGATCTCTCATGATCCTACAGTGGCGATATCTCCCGAATTCAAAAGTAGCAGTCACGATCCTTCGAACCCTTACAGAGTATCTATGACATTTTGTCTCTTGTGTAGCTTTTGCAACGCCATTCCTCCTAAGATTTTCAATTTCACGGTCAGAGTTCGATCTCGACCACGAGACTCTGACCAATAGACCCGACCCATACCGTCTTGGTGTCTCAACCTGAGGTTCTCATACCAATCTGTAACATACCCCACTAGACACAGGCCAAGGTATGCTACCTGCAAGCCCACCCTTAGACTTCTTTCTCATACTGATACATTCTTTATTTATTAAAGATGCATAAGATAAGAGAATTAATGACATACACAATAATATCCAGCAAGCATGCATGTTCTAAATATTCAATTACGATAATTAAATATACAGCGGAAAAGCATTCATACACAGATAATAATATCACAATGGAGAGCACTTATATTTATGAAATATGACACCAACTGGTTGCAGACCAAGGACGTTCCACCCAACCGTAGACACTACTTCTCCAAATATCAATAAGAGTGTCACCCCCGAGCCAGGGCTATGTATCCACAAGGATGGTTCCAAAGTGAACTTGGCTTCCCAAACCAGTCAACTCTCAACCTCTCACAGGCTTCCCAACACTCACAACAATCCAAGTACCCAACTCTTTTCTACCCAGCTTGCACCACCCGAGAGAACAGGCCTTCACCTTTCTCTGCCACATAGTCCCTCAGGCAATCCTTCTCCTTAATCGAGCATCCAGTGCAACTAGTCCAGAATCTCAATGTTGGAACTCTCAGGACTCGCAGTTGTGAGCCATGCTAGACATAGGCCACTGCATCTCAGACATGAATGCCTCAAGCCACGACTGGATCACACCCACGGCCACTACAACCAATTATCATGTGGCTAATTCTTTCGCAATTCGATCCCCCTTCCCGAGACCAGTACGCAGGTGAGGATGAATGGAGGAGGTAGGTAAGTGCATGGGAGTGCGTGAGGGTAAGATTGAGGTAACACAAAGGTGATGGAGGGGACAATCCAATGTCCAACCCCACAATTAGACCAGGGGCAGGTTTAAGTATGTTCGTGGGGAAATCAAGAACCTCCTGGCCTCCCCAATAATCTCACGTAACCGATTCCCCCCTTTAGGAAAAAAATTAATTAACATAAGAACAACATTTAGCCTCTCAATCCCCCTCTCTTGTGGAATCATAGCCCACTATAAGTCTAGTCCTTATCCGTCTAGCAGCCAGTGATGTGTTTATTATTAATCATGATCAAAGCATTACATTTCTTTGTCATACTGTCCCTTTAAATAATTGTTTCGGCACTCAGGCCTCTCAACATTATAACAATACATTATTTAAAATGGGGGTTCACAACCTGGGGTGTTACATGGCTTCTATATGCATTCATCTGAGAAGAATGATTACAATCAGGCTCCAAAGGCCTTTTTAACATTACTCATGAATGCAAAAACCCTAGACATCCAAAAACCTAACCCTAGGAGATGAAATGCCAAAATTTATGTGGGCCCCGATGGGTAATTTGGTACCTCAACTTCTCGAGGTCGTAAATTTTGCATACGACCTCCATTTTAGACATGCGATAGCCCGTTAAAAATTTATTTTCGAGAACTACACATTATTCCATAAAACTCTAACTCCATCTACAGTTTGAATGTGGCAAGCCAAAAAGCCATTTTTTAGGGCCCCAAAATGGCTTTGGAAGTACAAGAATATATATTGACATGAAAAATTCCAAAATAAGCCAGTTGGAATAGGTGGGAAACCACCAATATCCACCTAAATGTTGTGTAGTGATTCAGGACAGCCCTGGAAGTACATAACCCACAATTACAAAGAAATTTCATCATTACAGAGAAACATGCTAAACTAAAAATTGTTAAGATGAACTAGTTGGAATAGGTGGGATATCAACCTGGGTCAGTCCTCCCCCCATAAGAAGCAATGGTCTCCATTTTGTTGAGAGCCCCCATCAGGTGAGGAAATTTCTGTTAAATTTGGCCCTAGGTGAACCACTTTCCTTGGTGCAGGAGTTGCCCTGCCTTGACAACCCGATAAATCTATATCATCTACTGGCAAGTGCCCTTGACATGTGTGTCCACTATTTGATCAGTGTATTCCTATTCCATGCAACAAGGGTTGAGATTTGTTGGTTTCAACTATTCTACAATCTCTGAAGTGTCCAATAATGGTGGGAAATATGGCTGAAGGAGGTCCACATTGAACACTAGATGCAAGCCAAGGAAGGGGGGAGTGTTGAGCTCAAAATAATTATCACCTACAACCTTAGAGATAGTGTAAGGCCCATAGAGAAGTGGATAGATATTTCTATGGGGATATGTAAGGCGCTCTTTCTACAAATGTAACCATACCTTGTCTCCCACTTGAAACTTGTGTGGTACCCGATGTTGATCATGGCGTTGGTTGTACTTAGCATTTCATTTTTGAAAAATATCATGGACCTATTGGTGTATGTGTTGAATCTGCTCAATGAATATGGTGGATTTTTTGGCCTCAGACTGAACATGGGAGGATTATGCATGTGTGGTTCTAAGAGGTAGTGCAACATCAATGGGACCCAAGGGTTGGAATCCCAACCCCACCTGAAATGGTATATGGCCAATGGAGCTATGGAGATCCTTGTTGTAGCCGTGTTGAAGATAGAGAAGACTCACATCCCATGTACGCGGATTCTTAGAGTTATGCATGTGTAGGATGTGCACAATCATTTGATTGACGACCTTTGTTTGGCCATCGGTTTGGGGGTGGAAAGCAGTGGATTTAGTGATCTTGGTGTCCAATAGTGACCAGAGACTTGACCAAAATGTGTTGAGGAACCTATTGTCCTGATCTAAGATGATGGTGTGTGGTATCCCAAAATGGACCCACACTCGTTCAAAGAAGAGCTTGGAAGTATCTACCATTGTGATGCTCTTCTTGTAGGCTGTGAGAATGGCCATATCCTAAAACTGATCAACCACCACAAATACACAATCATTGCCTTGCTTGGTGGACAAAAGGCCAGACATGTAATCCATCAAGATGGATTCCCAAGGCCTCTTAGGAGTAGGAAGAGGGGTGTATAATCCTTGCTTCTTGATGGTTGGCTTGGCAATGGCACATGCAGTGCAAGATCTGATATACTTGATGATGTACTGTCAAATTTTTGGCCAATAAAAATGTTTTTGTAGAATGACCATAATTCTCTCCACGCCAAAAATGTCCTTCCATCCGACTGTAGTGAGCCTCCCAAATCATCATTGCACGCTCTCTTACAATAAAACATAGGTGTCCCAGATGCAATAACATTCCATCCTAAATGTGAAATTCGATGACATTCACACTTGTACCCAAGAATTGATAGGTGGTGGTGAATTCAGGGTCATGTTGATAAATTTTAGACCATTAAGATGTTGCATGCCCACAGGAATGGAGAACGATGGTGAGTGCAGAAACAAGAGATCGACTGATGCAGTCAACGACATGATTTGTGCTCTAGGTCTTATACTTGATGTTGATATGGAATCGTTGCAGGTATGTGGACCACTTTTGATGGCGGTCGTTCTGTAACTTCCCCTATGTCGGTATGAACTACATAGGCTTGTGATCAGTGTGGATGATTTTTTCCTTTCCCAGAATGTAATGTTTCCATTGACGGCAGACTTGCACAATGGAATACATTTCCTTGTCATAGGTGGGGTATTTCCAGATGGTATCTGAGAGTGTCTCACTATGGTATGCTACTGGATGACCATGTTGAGTGAGAACTGCACCTACAACATAGTCGGGTGCATCAGTATCAATCTCAAACGGTTTTTGCAGATCGGGTAAGGAGAGTACTGGAGCTGATCACAAGTGATGCTTCAGATCATCAAATGCTCTTTCTTGTGCCTTCCCCCATGAAAATTTTACCTTGCCACTGCCCTTGGTCACTTGGCTGAGGGCCCATGTAATATGGTAGAATCCCAACATGAACCTTCGGTAAAAGTTGGCAAGTCCCAAGAAGCTCTGAAGATCGGTTAGTGTGATCGGGGTTGGACAATCACGATTGACTTGGATATTTTCTAGATCCACATGTACCCCATGCTCATCAACAATGTAGCCCAAGGATTAGACCCTGTTCATACTAAAGGAGAATTTTTCCAAGTTGGCATATAGTTTGTGTTGTCGTTGAGTGCTCAAAACCTGTTGAATATGTCGCATGTGCTCCTCCCAAGTTCTGTTGAAGATGAGGATGTCATCTAGATATACCACCAAAAACAAGTTGGTGAAGGGTCTCAATACATCATCAATCAACCTCATGAAAATTGTTGGTTCATTTGTTAAGACAAAGGGCATGACCAGCCATTCGAAGAGACCTTCTTTAGATTTGAAAGTTTTATTCCATACATCAGTCAGTTCAATGGGAACCTGGTGGTAGCCAGAATTTAGGTCAATCTTGCTAAAGAAATTTTCCCCCTTGAGTTGGTAAAGAAGGTCATCGATTCAGGGAATTGGGTACTGGTTCCTGATTGTGATTTTGTTTAATTCTTTGTAATCAATCCAAAGCTGCCAGGTCCCATCTTTACTCTGCACCAGTACAATCGGGCTTTTGCAAGGGGAGGAGTTGGGTCAGATTTACCCCTTTTTAAGCAACTCTTGGATTTGGCACTTGATTTCATCATTTTCCATCAGCGAGTGACGATATACTAGTCCATTAGGCATAGGTGCACTTAGGGTTATATCAATTGGATGGTTGACTTGGTATTGTTTTGGTACCCCAGTAAGTGAGGATAAGATGTCTTTGTACTCTTCCACGATCCCTTCCACTTTCTTTTACTGCAAAGAGAGGCATAGTGTAGAGGTCACAGATGTGGCAGAGACCTTCTTATCATTGCGAGCATGGATCACAAAGAAGACAAACTTCCCGGTCTGTGAAATTACGTTACTGCGTTTCTTAGTAGAGATTAAAGAAATAGTGGTAGGCAGCGCTACCTCTGGTATCCTGTACAATTGTCTACCCAAAGTAATAATAACACTGCGGGGTCTAGACTCATACACAAAGCATGTCACTTCCACAAATATGGTTGGCCTAAAAGAACATCACAAACTTCAAGGGGACAAATATCACACAATACCTCATATTTGAAGGGCTTGATGTTGTAGAAAAGATGATACTGTTGGTTGACACAAATATCTCTTCCTTGGCGAAGCCATCCGATTGTGTAGGGATACAGGTGCAATGTCATCAGCAGGTCAAACTTCTCGACGACCTATGATGAGATCAAGTTCTTTTGACTGCCCCTATCGATAATGAAATGAAGTGGAGCCCCCTTTACCCACATCTATGAGTGAAAGAGGTGTTCCCCTTCCTCTGTTTCTTCTGGTTCACTTGGATTGAATTTGGTGGTAGCGATAGTGGCACTGGGTTTATCATCGATAATATGCTTCCCTCTTTCTTGATTTTATTCGGAGTCATAATCTACCTCTAACTTGGAATATTTCATCTCGGCCACGAGTGACTGCTTCAAGCGACATTCTTCGGTGTTGTTCCAAGGTATTTTGTGGTATTCACACCACTTTCCCATGTCCTTCTTCGACTTCTCATTACCCTTCTTGGGTTGCGGCTTGGACTAGTTGTCCTGAGAGTGGCCATCTTTGCTATGTCCCTTGTTTTGTGGGTTGGGATCTCCTTTTCCTTGCTTCGGCTATAAGGATTTTGTAGATCCAAACTCTCACCTCTTCTTCTTAAATTTATGCTCGATCTTAATAGCATATCTATAAGTCACACCTAATGATGTGATGTCCAAAAAATACATTTATTTTTGAATGTATCTATGCATAAAAATGTGGTATTTTAGCACCAGATGTTGTTCAAAGTCTTTGATACCCAATTTGGTGTGCATATTGGTGAAATATGGTACTTTCTGGTCCCTTTCCTGACGTAGCATGGTCCATCTTATGTACTGGTCCTCATAGATTCAAACAAGGTAGCACTATTTTTTGAAGGCATCTATGAAGGAATCCCATGTGGGGGAGACCACAAATATTTCATATTCCTCTGTGGCCCTTTTATTATATTAAGTATCCCACCAGTCCTTAACATGGGGGACGACCTTGAGGAGTGAAAAAGTAATATTTTCCCTATCGGAAAAATTGTGGACCGAAAAATACCCTTCAAGTAGATTCATCCATTTATCTACAACATCTGCATCTATCAGTCCTTCAAATAATGGAATATAAAAATTTACTTGTACCTTGAAGGGGATTGCATGAGCTCTTGATAAATATGTGTCTCCTTTGGGCATCTGCCAAAGGATCTATGTAAAGTTGTTCATCATTTCGTTCCTTTGTCACGCAAGAGATTCCTTGAGCAATAGTTTAAAAGGATCTCCTGCTCCATCATCTTACTTCTCGTCCCCCATGAATTTTTTTCAGGCTCGGCATGGCCGATATTGCAAAGGCTCGATTGGTTCAAGTCCCAACTTCTTATACCTAGATCTTGTCGGGGACATGCACAAAGAAAAAAAAATGAAGAGCAGACCACTTTGATACCACTGATATATATTTATGAGCAGAATGAAATGAATAAAAAATTGAATACAATGACATAGAGATACAAAGAACAATAATAGATATCCAGTGAACAATAACTTCTATTGAATAAAGAAAATAGATTGAAACTATAAAAATGCAAAACTAAAAACAACTTATTCGAATGGTGATAGCTATCTCTGAGAAGAGATGTGGCTACCATGTGCATTCATTTGAGCATAATGATTGCAATGAGGCTCCGAAGGATTTTTTAACATTACTCATGAATTCCAAAACCCTAGACATCCAAAAAACAAACCCTAGGAGATGAAACATCAAAAGTTATGTGGGCCCCAATGGGTAAGTTGGTACCTCAACTTCTCGAGGTCGTAACTTTTGCATACGACTTATGTTTTAGGTGTGTGACAGCCCGTTGGAAAGGTATTTTTGAGAAATAAACATTGTTCCATCAAACTCTGACTCTGTTTATAGATTGACTATGGAAAGCCAAAAAAATATTGTTTACGACCCCAAAAAAACCCTATAAATATAGAAAGATGTATTGACATGAAAACTTCCAAAATAAGCCAATTGGACTATGTGGGAGACCACCAATATCCATCTGGATTCTATGTAGGGCCTCAGGATATCCCCGGAAGTGAAAAATCCACAATTACAAATAAATGTCATCATTACAGATAAACGTGTTGAACTAAAAATTGTCAAGATGAGCCAGTTGGAATAGGTGGGTGGCGACGAATATCCACCTGGATCACGAGGTGAATTGACTGAGGTCAAAGGTTGAGGTGGATCGACAACAGGTAGAAGTCGAGGTGGATCGACAACAAGTCGAAGTTCAAGGGAGTTGACCGGTTAAATTTGAAGTCGAAGATATCGACGACAAGAGGTCAAAGTGTGGGCATGAGAAGATAGACTATAGACCGAATGATGGTCCACTTGGAGTCCACTGTAACAGAATCCCAAGATTTTTAGTATTTGTAGCTAATGATATGCATGGATCTATAACTTTTTTTGGGTGCCAATATTTAGGGTTTTGGCTATTGTAAATCCTATAAAGAGGCGTGTTGTAACACTGTAAAGGGTAATCATAGAATGCACTTATGCATGTTAATGCATGTGTAAGTGTAGGTTCTTGGTCATGCATATGTAAGCCAAATTGGATACAAGGTTGTCCTTGTGCAGGCAAGCATGTATGATGTCGATTGTGTCTTATGTGTGGACCAAGGTTAGACATGTAACCTTTTATTTTGATTGAATAAGACAACAAGAGAGCAGAACACTCAAAGGAATTCTTTTTTTCCCTGTTAATGGTTTCCAAGGTAAAATATTGATGTATTGTGTGATTTATTATGTCATTTGAGTTCTTGATTAAATTCTTCTTATCTTCTGTTAGGATTAGTGTGGAAGTGTCTTTCATTTCCTTATATGTGGTATCATAGCTTAGTTCTACCCTGACAAGTGAGTTACCATAGCAGTGTTATGATTTAGAGAGTATATCAGATCTTGATCTGCCAATGTTGAATTAGATAACTAAACCCTAGGTACAGTAAGAGTCATAAGTCATAAATTGTGTTAAATATCATGGTAAATAATGGCGAGCAGTTCCAGAATAGAGATAGAAAAATTCAATGGCCAAAATTTTGATCTTTGGAAGATTAAAATGGGAGATCTTCTTGTAGATCGATAATAATGGACAATGGTATTTCCATGTACTCAGCCAACAGGCATGTCGACAGAAGAGTGGGAGAAACTCGAAAGAAGAGAAAGAAGTATGATTCGGCTTTATCTTGCATATTCGGTTTTGCTTAATGTCTTAGGTGAAGATTCGACCAAGAAACCGTGGGACAAGCTAGGAAGCTTATACCAGTCAAAATATCTAGTAAATAAGTTGTTTCTCAGAAAGAAATTGAATCTTCTAAGGATGAGTGATGGCAGTTCGGTGACTGAGAATTTAAATGCGTTTAATACCGTTTTAATCCAAGTATAGTCTTTGGATATAAAGATCATTGAGGAGGAGAAGTGTATCAACCTATTATGTTCTTTTCCATAATCATGGGATAGCTTAGTCGTGGCTATTTGGAGTAATACAACCACACTATCACTAGAGGACGTGGTTACTTCTCTCGTGTCAAAAGAAATGAGAAGGAAGAACATGGAAGGATCAACCAAATATGCTCTGGTAGTGAGAGTTCAACCAGTAGAAAGAGATAAAGGTAGATTCTCCGGTAAAAAGTTTAATTCGAATGGTAGATATAAATCCCCAGATCAGTTGACACAAAGGTGTTGGAAATGACGTAAAGTTGGGAATTATAAAAAGGATTGTAAGTCGAAGGAAAAAAAAGTCATTGTTGGATCTAACGAGAAGCAATCGACTGAGAGAAAGACAACCTCAGAGAAAGGAGGTGATGTGTACCTGGCGTCGACTAGTACATGGTTGGATCAAGATGTTTGGGTGATCGACTCAGGAGCATCCTATCATATGAAAGCACATAAAGAATGGTTATGTGAATATGAAAGATATTTTGAGGGTGATTTTTTCATGGGGGGTGATGCAACAACCAGAATTATCAGATGGGGAAGAGTCTAACTGACACTACAGGATGGGAGGAAAAGAACACTTCTAGGTCTTCTTCACATTCCGGGTTTGAAAAGAAACCTGATATTTTTCAGCAAGATAAGCGATGTAGTTGTGCATACTCTGTTTCAAAAGGATTCGTTCAAGATGGTCAGAGGTATGATGGTATTAATGAAAGGAGTTAGGATTGGTACCCTGTACAAGTTGTTAGGGGATTTCAACTCGATTGGATGCAACAAAATCGTTTCTCCTAAAATTGGCTCAACTCGACTCGATGTCGACACAACTCGACTTGACTCGAGATAAGTTGGTTCAAATAGACTTGAAAAGGCATGATGAAATCGACATGACCAGGCTATGGCACGAGAGGATGGGACACATTGGAGAAAAAGGAATTCGAGATATGAAAAGCAAAGGTATGGTCAAAGGTTTTCCTGAATGTGGTTTACAAGTCAAATTTTGTGAATATTGCATGTATGGAAAACAAATTTGGATGTGATTCCCATCTGGAGCGACAAGGGAAAATGGGATTCTAGAACTGGTGCATAGTGATGTGTTTGGCCCGGTTACAGTGCATTCACTTGGTGGATCCATGAATTATGTCTCCTTCATAGATTATTTTTCCAAGAAGACATGGATATATTTCCTGAGGAAGAAATCATAGGTTTTCGAGATATTTGAGTTTAAATATCTTTTGGAAAACTAGACGGAGAAGAGGATTAAAGTGCTAAGAAATGACAATGGTGGTGAATTATGTGGAAAGGAATTTGATCAGTTCTATAAGAAGTGTGGCATAGCACACACAAATAACACACCATGTACCCAACAACAAAATGGAGTTGTCAGGAGAATGAAAAGAATGTTGATGGATAAGGCAAGGAGCATGCTCAGTGGTGTTGGGCTTGCATAAGAATTCTGGGTGGAGGCAATTGAAAATGCAAGGTATATGGTAAATATGTCTCCTTCGTCGACACTAGTTGACATCAATCCACATGAGGTATGGTTGGGTAAGAATCCTTTGCTGAAATATCTCAAATTATTTGGTTGTGATTCATTTGTGGATGTTCCCAAGGAAAAGAGGAGAAAGTTGGACAAGACGACAGTCAAATGTATTTTAATTGGATATAAAGAAGGAATGAAATGATATAATCTCTAGGATCCTGCATCAAGGATAACAATGTACAGTCAAGATGTGGTCTTCAAAGAATTTGGAGGTATTTTTTAGCCTGAGAAAGTTTCTCAGACTGAGAATAATCATGATGCAATGTCGTTTGAACTAAGGAATGAAGAAGATGATTCAGATGATTTGATTGAATATAAGGAAGAAGAGGAACAACTGACTCCAATGATAAGGAGGTCAAAAAGAGTAAGAAAATCATTTGAAACGTATAGTATTCCCAAATTTCATTCCACATTCGTGTTAACTTCCATCGACAATGAGCCCAAGTCGGTTGGTGAGCCAGTCAACTCGACAAAGGGTAAACTATGGAAGGACACCATGTTCGAAGATATGGAATCCTTGTACAAGAATGAGACGTGGGATTTAGTCAAATTACCTAGTGGAATAAATCCCATCAGTAGAAAGTGGGTGTTCAAGAAGAATATGAATGCAGCGGGACAAGTTGATAAGTTCAAAGATCGAATGATAGGGAAATGTTATTCCCAAGTAGAGGGAGTCGACTTCTGTGAGATTTTTTCCCCTGTTGAAAAACTAACTTCCATTAGAGTACTAATGTATCTATTTGTTACATTTTATCTGGAGATAGAAAATATGGATGTGAAGACGACGTTCCTGCATGGGGACCTGGAAGAAGAAATCTACATGAACATCCTGAAGGATTTGTAGTAAAGGGAAAGAAAGAGTTGGTGTGCAAACTAAAAATATCCCTTTATGGTATAAAGAAATTGACAAGGTTGTGGTGCCAAAATTTTGACACATACATCCTTAGTTTGGGATTTATGAGAAGCAAAGTTGATCACTGCATATATTCCAAGGAAGAAGGTGGGTGTTTCATATATGTATCTTTGTATATCGATGACATGTTGTTGATTGGAAACATCATAGATGCAATAAAGGAGGTCAAGAAGCGACTATCCTCCAAGTTCAACATGAAGGATCTCAATGCAGCTAACTTCATTCTGGGAATGTAGATTAAGAGAGATCAAGCTGCTAGAAAGATTTGGTTGAATCAGACGAAGTATATTGAAACAGTTCTAAAACGGTTCAAAAAGAAGGATTGTAAATCGATGAAGGTGCTAATTCCTATGGGAGCAAGGCTTACTGTTGAACAGTGTCCAAAGACACAAGAAGAAATAGAGGGCATGGCACATGTTCCTTATGCAAGTGTGGTTGGTAGTGTAATGTAGGTGATGGTCTACACTCAACCAACCATTTCCCATGCAGTGGGAGTGTTCAGAAGATACATGTTGACACCTGGAAAGGAGCACTAGATAACTATCAAGAGAGTATTCGAGTATTTGTGTGGCATGAAGGACTATGTTATTTGCTACCAGGGAAAACCTAGAGGTGACAGTGGTAAATTATATTTCCATGTCTTTGTTGACGCCGACTGGGCTGGAGATATGGATTGACAAATGTCGACCAGTGGATATGTCTTCAATATGTTCGATGAAGCAATAAATTGGATGAGTAAGTGACAGGTGGTTGTATCCCTGTCAACAAAAGAAGTTGAATACATGGAGACTACTCATGGAAGAAAAGAAGCGGTATGGATTCAAAGGTTGTGTTCAAGAATCAGGTTTGATAAGAGAGCTATGAAGGTAAATTTTGACAGTCAAAGTGACATATTTCTGGAAAAGAACCTTGCTTATCATTCAAAGACTAAGCACATTTATGTACAATACCATTTCTTAATAGATATGGTGGAAAGTAACAAGGTTCTACAGGAGAAAGTTGACATGTTGGAAAATATAACAAACTCATTGACCAAGTGTGTGAGTGTTGTGAAGTTCTCTTGGTGCAAAGAGGCAATGGGAATTGTTTCCATAGGTCTGTGAACAAAATTTCAGGAATATCTTGTTTCAACAAAGAAGACAACAAGTGGGAGAATGTTGGGTTTTTACATTCTTTGCAGTGAAAGTCTAGTCGAGGTTAATCAACTGATGGTCAAAGGTCGAGGTGAATAGACATCAAGTTGAAGTTGAGTTGGATCGACAACAAGTCGAAGGTTGAGGGAGTCGACCGAGTAAATTCAAAGTCGAAGATATCGACGACAAGTCAACCGACAAGAGGTCGAAGTGAGGGCGTGAGACGACCGACTAGAAACCGAATGAAGGTCCACTGGTAGTCGAATGGTTAACACGACTTGGAGTCGACGATAACATAATCCAAAGATTTGTAGGATTTGTATCCAATGATATGCATGGATCTGTAATTGTTTTTGGGAGCCATTATTTAGGGTTTTTCCTATTGTAAATCCTATAAAGAGGCGTATTGTAACACTGTAAAGGGTAATCGTAGAATGCACTTATGCAGGTTAATGCATGTGTAATTCTAGGTTGTTGTTCATGCATATGTAAGATGAATTGGATATAGGGTTGTCCTTGTGCAGGCAAGCAGGTATGATGTTGATTGTGTCTTAGGTGTGGACCAAGGTTAGACATGTAACCTTTTATTCTGATTGAATAAGACAACAAGAAAGCATAATGCTCAAAGGAATGTTGGTTTTCCTAGTTAAGGGTTTCCAAGGTAAAATATTGGTGTACTGTGTGATTTCTTGTGTCATTTGCATTCTTGATTAAATTATTCTTCTCTTCTGCTAGGATTAGTGTGGAAGTGTATTTCATTTCCTGACATATTCTCCCCTAAAACGCATGCTTGTTCACTAAGTATTTTAGTGCATAATGGTTTGTATACATCTTAAAATGAGTCCCTAATAAATAATGTCTAAACTTCTACAACACATATACCATTTACAATCCTTGTCATTTTGTAGTGGTGTAATTCTTCTCTGTGATGGAAAAATTCCTACTTGCAAAAGAAATTAGGTGATCTATGTCTTCTTAACTTGGATGAGATGGTATTGCACCCAAAGATATGGATGACACATCTACATGAACATGGAACTCCTTGTTCCAATCTATAAATATAAAAATCAGCACGGTCAATAATTTATATTTTAAGGTATCTAAACTCTTATGACAGTGCTCGTTCCATTGGAACTTTTCTTCCTTCTTCAACAACTTCTCCATAGGCATTGTAATTTGTGCATAACCTTTGATAAACTTCCTGTAATATCATGTGTGACCCAAAGTTTCCCTTAGTTTTCTGACTAATGTAGGTGATTGTAAATCCATAATTACTACAATCTTGGTAGGATCTACTAATAATATTTGCTTGCAAACCACATGGCCCAACAAAATTCCAAAAGGTGCACAAAAAATACACTTCTTCAAATTCAACGAAATCTGGAATTGTCAACATATATCCAACATTAACCTGAACACTTCTATGTGATCCTTTAGTAGAATAAACACATTACAATCATCTAAGTATACTTCAAGGAACTTATGAATAAAATCCTTAAAAGCTAGAACCACAACCCTTCAAAAAATTGCAGGTGCATTCTTCACTCCAAATGGCAACATTGTGTATTGATAACTTCTCCACTTTATCACAAAAGTAGTCTTATACATGTCTTCCTACGCAATCTTTATATTATGGTACCCTAAGAATCCATCTGTGAAAGAATAATCTTCTTTCCCTCCTACATTCTCTAGTACCTCATCTATGAACAGTGTTGGGAATGGATCATTTAGACATGCACCATTCAACTTCCTCAGATATACGCAAATCCTGATTCCTTTTGTTTTCTTATCATGTACCACCATTGGACTTATCCATTCTGATTCCACCATTGGTTCAATGATCCCTTCATCCAACATCCTGTCTATTTCCTCTTTCACCTTCTCTTTGTACTTCAGATTTAACCTGTAGGGTCTTTGTCGCATTGGTTTAGCACATGGTTTCAAAAGGATCTTCATCTCGCCCAATTCTCCAAATATCCCCTTCATTTATAAGAATGTAGTTAATAATAGATATTGATATTCACATAGTAAATCTGCAATCTTATCCACATTCTCATCACTCCAATAATCTCCTATCTGCGCAAACTTTGGATTCTCTATAATCCCAATGTTTACTTTCTATTTCTTTATTGGTTGTGTGTATGCATCAAACTCAAGCTATGGACCTTCTACTCCACGCTCTCCCTCATTTTTGGTTACTTTCACATTCCTGGGATCTTCATCATCAAGGTCTTATTTAGTGACATTGTAACACTCCAGTAACTCGTGAACTATCATTGAAGCTCTATGTGCACTGCACACTGGTACCACCTCCATCAACCCTTCTTATGAGAAGATATTGGTTCGAATGAAATGTAACACTGCATATATTAGTTTGTACTTGTTTTATTTCCTTCAGCTCGATAATGTACTCTAACTCATATTTTGGTTTCTTGAACTCTTTCAACGGTTCCTGTCTAATTTCTGCTAAAGTCCTCGCTTGTCCTATAGGTGTGGTACTATGTAGTTTCATATACCAGACTAGTGCACGACCTATAAAGGTTGTTTCTTGAACTCTTTCAACGGTCATATTTTGGTTTCTTGAACTCTTTCAACGGTTCCATCAACCCTTCTTATGAGAAGATATTGGTTCGAATGAAATGTAACACTGCATATATTAGTGGATATTTGTGTTCAAAGGTAAAATTTATCTTGAACCTTTGAACCAGATAATCCCAACTTGTTGTTTCTTTGTGCATTTCCATCTCTAGATACCAACTCTTCGAAATTGTATCCAGTGTATGTATAAACATGTGTATCCATTCCTCCTTCGGTGTCAAACTCCATTTTTTTTTCACTGTTCCAGATGATCTGTTGGGTTATTGATCTCTTTATACCTTTGTGCAATATCCTTTAACTCGGTACCAAATCTCACATGCATTAGTCTCCGAAACTACGACCAATATTTCATCCCCTCTTTATGTGCATCCCACCACCTGGCTGGAGTAGCTTTCATGACAACATCTAGTGCCAACAACCTTTATTGTTTAGGTACCTGCAACTCAAATGACTTTAAAAACAAGATTATATCATTCAATCCATCATACCTAGGTGTATCACATAACTTTGTTCCAATCCAACGCAATGACTAAGTCAGGCGTGCACATCGTCTAGTTGATACTTTATGCATTCACTACTGCCAATTTTCCAAGCCTTCCTCTAAATATGATGCACACGAACTAATACTTCTCAAACTTAGTGCACCATCTACAATGGGTTTAACAATATTGTCCATCTGTGTTGTCATATTATACAAGTTGTCAATTTTGTTTCCTCTCCCTGGATGTATGTACCTATTTCCTTCTGTTGAGTCCAAGGGTGAAGCAACCTTCAAGTCTCCTACCTCAAATATAATTTTCCTCCTCTTCAGATTAATGATCACATGGTTTTCAAATTCCCATTAAAGTCCCATTAGTGTTGGGTATGGTTTACTATCATCCACGATCTCAATGACTTCAAAGTCTGGTACACTAGGCACTCCATCTATATTCTCAATTACTCATGTAAATTGGTTTATTGGTACTATATTGTGTTTGTTTGCTAACCTTAACTGAACAAGAGACCATATTAACTTAGGTTTCCCCATCATCTCCCAAGTATGATTTGGTAACACATTCACAACAGACCCCAAGTACAAGATAACATTATCCACATCATATTCCCCAATCTATGCACTTAATCTGAATTATTCATTAGTCCTCTTTTTGTGCAGTACCTGATTCACAACCCTATGTGCAATAGGAATTTCCCTTTCTTACATGCAATGATCCATCATTTCATATAATGAATTCAGCGCAGTTTCATCTTTCATTAACTCTACACAAATTCTTAGGAAATCCCTTAGATTACTTAGCTTCCCAAGTCGCTTCTCTGGCATAGTGTGATCACAAGCATGAGGCACAGATGATGTTGATGCTCCCCAATCTGGTCCCAGTATCTATTTTCTTTCCCTTTTATACGTCTTCTTTTCTTGTTGAGGGTCGACTATTGGCATAGGTTCTGTGTATTTCCTTACCCATTTCTTAGCTTTTTTTCCTCCATTCATTGCATCATCCCCTGTTCTAATCCCTTTGCGTGTAATAATTGTTATTCTAGGTCCTTCATTGTGTTTTTCATATAATAGTTTTTGTACATTCTGATTTGGGTTTTGGATCTTATTTCCTCTTTCTTTCCACTTCACAAGTAGTTGAGGACAATATTCTCTTGCATCGTCTAATTCTCCACAATATGTGCAGGTTGTATAGGGGTTCAATAAATAATGATCTAAGTGTCCTATTTGATTACAATTGTAACATATTAGTGGTCCTCTACCTCCTTTGCAAAAATTTCCTCTTCTTCGACCTATGCCAAAATTTCCTTTGTTTCATGCATTAAAGTCTCTTTGATTATTATATTGTGGACCACCTCCTTCTATCACAAAATTATTCTCCTAAATTATGTACATGTCTGAAGTGCACTCTCTCATCAAATTGAATGTGTGACAATCCTTCTCTTCATGTCTGACTGACTTGTAGAAGTTGCAAAATAAGTTCATTGGCATACTCTGATATTTTTGTAGTAACGAACACTCAGTCGGATGATGTCCCCATTTCTTAAATATTTCACATTATCCCCCACTTGGTAATGGATTCGGTGCTTTAGTCACCAAATACTGCACGAATGTCAGGAATTCATCCTTGTGGTGGCCTTTAGTTCTACACTTGGTACACCAGAATTTTTCTCGTTTCTCCGTTCTCTTTGTGATTTTTTCCAATTTATATGTCAAGGCATCCAACTGTGTTTGTAATTGCGCCATCTCTCCATTGTCTCCTACTAGGGATGCTTCCAATTTCATTGTGATCTCCAATGCTTCAGACTATGATGCAAATTTTTGTTGTATCTGTGGACCGCAAATGTGTGGTAAGAGTCCCACAATAACCCATTCCCTATGTTGTTTATCGGGGATTTGACACGCTATTCTGCCCATCACATCGTTGAATATTTTATCAAAATCCCTTACTGACTTAGTTTGTACTTGTTTTATTTCCTTCATCTCGGTAATGTACTCTAACTCATATTTTGGTTTCTTGAACTCTTTCAACGGTTCCTGTCTAATTTATGCTAAAGTCCTCGCTTGTCCTATAGGTGTGGTACTATGTAGTTTCATATACCAGACTAGTGCATGACCTATAAAGGTTGTTTCCAACTGTGGAATATTTACAGCTTCATCTTGGACATTCTTTGTGGCCCAAATTGTCTCACAGACGAATAGATGTTGTTGAGGGTCCTTCGACCCACCTCCATGGAACTCAAGTAGTCTCAAGGTGTTGTCTATCACTTCCATGTTGTTTTGTGTAACACCTCACCTTAGTGATGTTGGCTGAATCTGAATCATTGTGTTTCCTCCGCTGCTATAACTATTACTATTATGATTGTCCCCGCCAACTAAAAGTGCTTTTGATAAATATTCAACTGTTACCTCAGATTGTGGTGACTCACATGAGGTCATGGATTTTACACAAGATCTAGTATGAGTAGGACTTAATGAATCTTTTATTATAGTACTGGACTGGAACCCCTCTTCCTCTCCTTTTTTTTGTGGTATATCTACGATTTGGACTATTGTGCAAGGTCCTCTCCACTCAAGCTCACTACATGGCTCTCATTTCTCAACCCCAGTGTTTTGCCTCTTATACCTCCTTCCACTACAAAATACTCCAAACTTGTCTTCTTTTGATACAACCTCTTCAGTTCTTTGCATCCTCAGTCCCTCCCTTCTTTCTTCATTTCTCCCCTCATTCTTTCCTACCTTTGGACTATCCTCTTGTCATCCTCTGGTTCCCTATGTGCACGAGGCCTCTTAGCAATCAAACTCCATTGTCATCACACACTTGTCACATAAAAATATTTTATCCACGTACCCAATGATTTCATAAATCTTCCATGCATTCCTTTGAAGAAATATCTCTCTGCAACACTATATGAATGGGTACAATCCACTATAAATTCTGCAATATAACCTTTGAATATACTGTCCAACCAGAAAGGAACTATGTGAGAAGTTCTATTACTTATAGAATTCAACTTCCTTACCAACTCAAGAGTCTGGTTCCTTGGCACTGCGGTTCAGTACCTTCCAATATTCTCCACTAATATTTCCAACCACTCATTCAAAATAATAAAAAAATCGCCAAAGAAAATCTCATGCAACTTTTTGTACACATACCATTGCATCCATTGTTCGTCACTAATATGAGGGTTTCTATTCTATTTTTGAGAAAATTCTCATTCCTTCCCTTCTAGATATTCTAAGATCTCTTTCTTAGTTGGCCTCCAAAACATTCCCTCAATCACAGATTTTGGGTTCCGGAAACAAAACCATTTGTTGGTGCACGGTTATAAGACCTTAGGTTCGAGTTATCTTAACCAACAAAACCCTTCAGAAACAGACCCTTTTGGAATCACCTACATGCAAGTGAATTCTAACCCAAGGAATCTATTAGGGTTGTAGGAACCAAGTTTTTGCAGTAGTGAGGGAATGGGAGGTGATCATCTTAATCATTCTTACTTAATTTTTATGTGCCCATTATCTTGTATTTATTATTCCTTTATTACTTAGTGAATTTAGTTATATATTACCATTATACTGCAGATTGCAACATAAACCATTTACTGTAACATTCATAACTATTGTGCAGTGATCATATAGTAGGAAATTCTAATCTAACATGCATAAAGAGAGTTTCGTGATCAATCACATAAAAGAGGAGCAAAACTAGTAGTTAACATGGTTCACCCAACTTTCGGATATGTCCACAATGGTTGGCTTCTTTATTATTCTTTTTGTAATCATATTAGGTTGAGAACTGTGCTTACAATAGAGATATCAAGATATCTCTCTCTCCATCTTGCCTAGCCACTCTGTAGTGCAAGCATCTCTCTGCAACTCTCACCCTCCTCACAATAGTCTCTGAACACAGAACAAAGAACTTCAACCCAATCAAACAAACCCCTATTCTACCCAACCCATTACATATTTATAAATTAATTATATGGATCAAAACCCTACTTTGTTTATCCCCAAAACCCTATTACAACTCATGACAACTCATGTTGATTCACTGATCGAGCTTTCTTTTCCTTCTTTTACGTATGCATAATGCTTTTGCACTCCTCACTGATGTTCTTTCTGCTTTTTCACGTCTTTCTACTTTATCATGCCAAACTGCTAACCTTCCTTTTTGCCCGCTTTCTTCTCTTGCTTTATTCTCATGTTTTATTCCCCTACTTTATTCTCTTAGCAATCAAACTCCATTGTCATCACACACTTGTCACATAAAAATATTTTATCCACGTACCCAATGATTTCATAAATCTTCCATGCATTCCTTTGAAGAAATATCTCTCTGCAACACTATATGAATGGGTACAATCCACTATAAATTCTGCAATATAACCTTTGAATATATTGTCCAACCAAAAATGAACTGTGTGAGAAGTTCTATTACTTATAGAATTCAACTTCCTTACCAACTCAAGAGTTTGGTTCCTCGGCACTGCGGTTCAGTACCTTCCAATATTCTCCACTAATATTTCCAACCACTCATTCAAAATAATAAAAAATTCGCCAAAGAAAATATCATGCAACTTTCTGTACACATACCATTGCATCCATTGTTCATCACTAATATGAGGGTTTCTATTCTATTTTTGAGAAAATTCGCATTCCTTCCCTTCTAGATATTCTAAGATCTCTTTCTTAGTCGACCTCCAAAACATTCCCTCAATCACAGATTTTGGGTTCCAGAAACAAAACCATTTGTTGGTGCACGGTTATAAGACCCTAGGTTCGAGTTATCTTAACCAACAAAACCCTTCAGAAACATTCTTCTCTTGCTTTATTCTCATGTTTTATTCCCCTACTTTATTCTCTTACTTTATTTTTTGCTCTATTCTCTTATTTCTTCTCTAATAAGTATGTTCTTACTACACACTATGGAGCCTGCATGTGCCTTTACTGTGCACTATGCTCTTGCCTTGTCTTCTTTCTTATGTTAGTGTGCATATCCTCCATACTTATGATTTTTATGAAAATTGAATCCAAAATTCCTTTCCAACAATAACAAACATTTTTTTTCGGGGGAACAACTCCTAGGGAAACCCACCTAGCACTTCCTTTCATTTCGAGGATGGTACCCGGGGTAAAATATGTTTTGTAGAGAGATGAGGCTTTTTCGATAGAATTCCTATTTAATAGCCCAACATGTCACTTGTTGGAATTGAACCTAGGTGGGGGGAAAACACCACTTAGAATAAACAATCCTGACTAAACCCAATTGAAAAATTGTAAATAATAAACATATTAATAATTAAAAACTATTTTACTGGTGATAGGTGTGGGGGAAGTTGTTTATGACTCTGAAGGAAATAATACTTTGGAATTCTCATGGGGACTAGGGTGCACCACTAATNGTCTTCTTTCTTATGTTAGTGTGCATATCCTCCATACTTATGATTTTTATGAAAATTGAATCCAAAATTCCTTTCCAACAATAACAAACATTTTTTTTCGGGGGAACAACTCCTATGGAAACCCACCTAGCACTTCCTTTCATTTCGAGGATGGTACCCGGGGTAAAATATATTTTGTAGAGAGATGAGGCTTTTTCGATAGAATTCCTATTTAATAGGCCAACATGTCACTTGTTGGAATTGAACCTAGGTGGGGGGAAAACACCACTTAGAATAAACAACCCTGACTAAACCCAATTGAAAAATTGTAAATAATGAACATATTAATAATTAAAAACTATTTTACTGGTGATAGGTGTGGGGGAAGTTGTTTATGACTCTGAAGGAAATAATACTTTGGAATTCTCATGGGGACTAGGGTGCACCACTAATAACCATGCAAAGGCTCTTGCAGTTTATATGGGAATGTGTCTCGTTCTAGCTAGCACCTCATCGCGATTAGTGGTAACAAGAGACTCGGATTTGATTATCAAAAGAATCCTTATGCTCATTAAAAATGCTCATCCCGCCCTCACAAGGATTCTTCTTAAAATTAAAGGTTTAGAGCAAAAATTTAACTTGGTTAATTATTAGCATGTCTATAAATCACATAGCAACCTAGTAGATTCTTTGGCCAAAGCATCCAAGCAATTAGAACAGAGTCTACTCATTTATTCACAAGGATTCTTCTTAAAATTAAAGGTTTAGAGCAAAAATTTAACTTGGTTAATTATTAACATGTCTATAGATCACATAACAACCTAGTAGATTCTTTGGCCAAAGCATCCAAGCAATTAGAACAGAGTCTACTCAAAATAAATGAGGAGAAATGAAGAGTATAAACATGAACACATACCCTAAGTTAGTTATTTCTATTCCCACAAAACATTATATGACCAAGGAGTTTCAACATCCGAAAGAGACAACAAAAGCAACAAAAAGGAATGAAGAGACAACATCCTCTAGACCCTATGGTCTCTACAACCCTTACGTCGCCCATCGTATCCTTATCCCCACGTGAAGCGAGAACGAGTATACTCCCACAAAGGCCTGAAATAACATTATCATCCATTGTAATGAACATTATTGTATTAAACTTGGATAAAGAAAAAAAATATTTATTTTTATGTTATTTTTATAATTAAATAATTTTAAAATAAGATCATTAAATTCACTTTAATTTAAACAAGTTAATAAATTATATATATAAGTGATATTACAAATGTTTTGAAACGAGATTTAATTTTTGTAATATTAAAAATGTTTTGAGACGAGATTTAATTTGTGTGTAGGTTATGAACTCTAAATTTATATATACAATATACACATAAATGTAAAAATACAGATCTTCAATC
>JZKD02S1002048.1:24638-47642 GCA_000966675.3 Picea glauca
TTATGGTTGCATCTCTGATATATTTCTGTTATATTACTGGATATACGCAATATCTCTGTGCATTTCTTTATTATATCTCCGCTCTCATTTCGTGCCGAAAATAATCCGGATCACATGTGGTCTACAAGCAAATATTATTAGTAGATCCTACCAAGATTGTAGTAATTATGGATTTACAATCACCTACATTAGTCAGAAAACTAAGGGAAACTTTGGGTCACACATGATATTACAGGAAGTTTATCAAAGGTTATGCACAAATTACAACGCCTATGGAGAAGTTGTTGAAGAAGAAAGAAAAGTTCCAATGGAACGAGGACTGTCATAAGAGTTTAGATAACTTAAAATATAAATTATTGACAGTGCCGATTTTTATATTTATAGATTGGAACAAGGAGTTCCATGTTCATGTAGATGTGTCATCCATATCTTTGGGTGCAACACCATCTCATCCAAGTTAAGAAGACATAGATCACCTAATTTCTTTTGCAAGTAGGAAGTTGTCCATCACAGAGAAGAATTACACCACTACAAAATGACAAGGATTGGAAATGGTATATGCGTTGTAGAAGTTTAGACATTATTTATTGGGGACTCATTTTAAGATGTATACAAACCATTCTGCACTAAAATACTTAGTGAACAAGCATGCATTTTAGGGGAGAATATGTCAGGAAATGAAATACACTTCCACACCAATCCTAGCGGAAGAGAAGAATAATTTAATCAAGAACGCAAATGACACAAGAAATCACATAGTACACCAATATTTTACCTTGAAAACCCTTAACTGGGAAAACCAACATTCCTTTGAGCATTATGATTTCTTGTTGTCTTATTCAATTAGAATAAAAGGTTACATGTCTAACCTTGGTCCACACCTAAGACACAATCAACATCATACATGCTTGCCTGCGCAAGGAAAACCCTATATCCAATTCATCTTACATATGCATGACCAACAACCTAGAATTACACATGCATTAACCTGCATAAGTGCATTCTACGATTACCCTTTACAGTGTTACAATACGCCTCTTTATAGGATTTACAATAGGAAAAACTCTAAAGAATGGCTCCCAAAAACAACTACAGGTCCATGCATATCATTGGCTACAAATCCTACAAATCTTTGGATTATGTTACAGTCGACTCCAAGTCGTGTTAACCATTCGACTACCAGTGGACCTTCATTCGGTTTCTAGTCGGTCGTCTCACACCCTCACTTCAACCTCTTGTCGGTTGACTTGTCGTCAATATCTTCGACTTTGAATTTACCTGGTCGACTCCCTCAACCTTCGACTTGTTGTCGATCCAACTCAACTTCGACTTGATGTCTATCCACCTCGACCTTTGACCGTCATTTGATTAACCTTGACTAGACTTTCACTGCAAAGAATGTAAAAACCCAACATTCTCCCACTTGTTGTCTTCTTTGTTGAAACAAGATATTCTTGAACTTTTGTTCACAGACCTAGGGAAACAATTCCCATTGCCTCTTTGCACCAAGAGAACTTCGCAACTCTCACACACTTGGTCAATGAGTTTGTTATATTTTCCAACATGTCAACTTTCTCCCGTAGAACCTTGTTACTTTCCACCATATCTATTATGAAATGGTACTGTACATAAATGTGATTAGTCTTTGAATGATAAGAAGGGTTCTTTTCCAGAAATATTTCACTTTCACTGTCAAAATTTACCTTCATAGCTCTCTTATCAAACCTGATTCTTGAACACAACCTTTGAATCCATACCGCTTCTTTGCTTCCATGAGTAGTCTCCATGTATTCAACTTCTTTTGTTGACAGGGCTACAACCACCTGTCACTTACTCATCCAATTTATTGCTTCATCGAACATCTTGAAGACATATCCGTTGGTCGACCTTTGTCAATCCATATCTCCAGCCCAGTCGGTGTCAACAAAGCCATGCAAATATAATTTACCACTGTCACCTCTAGGTTTTCCCTGGTAGCAAATAACATAGTCCTTCATGCCACACAAATACCTGAATACTCTCTTGATAGTTATCTAGTGCTCCTTTCCAGGTGTCAACATGTATCTTCTGAACACTCCCACTGCATGGGAAATGGTTGGTTGAGTGTAGACCATCGCATACATTACACTACCAACCGCACTTGCATAAGGAACATGTGCCATGCCCTCTATTTATTCTTGTGTCTTTGGACACTGTTCAACAGTAAGCCTTGATCCCATAGGAATTAACACCTTCATCAGTTTACAATCCTTCTTTTTGAACCGTTTTAGAACTGTTTCAATATACTTCATCTGATTCAACTAGATCTTTCTAGAAGCTTGATCTCTCTTAATCTACATTCCCAGAATGAAGTTAGCTGCATTGAGATCCTTCATGTCGAACTTGGAGGATAGTCGCTTCTTGACCTCCTTTATTGCATCCATGATGTTTCCAATCAACAACATGTCATCGATATACAAAGATACATATATGAAACGCCCACCTTCTTCCTTGGAATATATGAAGTGATCAACTTTGCTTCTCATAAATCCCAAACTAAGGATGTATGTGTCAAAATTTTGGCACCACAACCTTGTCAATTTCTTTATACCATAAAGGGATATTTTGAGTTTGCACACCAACTCTTTCTTTCCCTTTACTACAAATCCTTCGGGATGTTCATGTAGATTTATTCTTCCAGGTCCCCATGTAGGAACGTTGTCTTCACATCCATATTTTCTATCTCCAGATAGAATGTAACAAATAGATACATTAGTACTCTAATGGAAGTTAGTTTTTCAACAGGGGAAAAAATCTCACCGAAGTCGACTCCCTCGACTTGGGAATAACATTTCCCTATCATTCGAGCTTTGAACTTATCAACTTGTCCCGCTGCATTCATATTCTTCTTGAACACCCACTTTCTACCGATGGGATTTATTCCACCAGGTAATTTGACTAAATCCCATGTCTCATTCTTGTACAAGGATTCAATATCTTCGAACATGGTGTCCTTCCATAGTTTACCCTCTGTCGAGTTGACTGCCTCACTGACCGACTTGGGCTCATTGTCGATGGAAGTTAACATGAATGTGGAATGAAATTTGGGAAGACTATACATTTCGAATGGTTTTCTTACTCTTTTTGACCTCCTTATCATTGGAGTCAGTTGTTCCTCTTCTTCCTTATATTCAATCAACTCATCTGAATCATCTTCTTCATTCCTTAGTTCAAACGACACTGCATCATGATTATTCTCGGTCTGAGAAACTTTCTCAGGCTAAAAAATACCTCCAAATTCTTTGAAGACCACATCTTGACTGTACATTGTTATCCTTGATGAAGGATTCTACAGATTATATCATTTCATTCCTTCTTTATATCCAATTAAAATACATTTGACTATCGTCTTGTTCAACTTTCTCCTCTTTTCCTTGGGAACATCCACAAATGAATCACAACCAAATAATTTGAGATATTTCACCGAAGGATTCTTACCCAACCATACCTCATGTGGATTGATGTCAACTAGTGTCGACGAAGGAGACATATTTACCAGATACCTTGCATTTTCAATTGCCTCCACCCAGAATTCTTATGCAAGCCCAACACCACTAAGTATGCTCCTTTCCTTATCCATCAACATTCTTTTCATTCTCTTGACAACTCCATTTTGTTGTTGGGTACATGGTGTGTTATTTGTGTGTGCTATGCCACACTTCTTATAGAACTGATCAAATTCCTTTCCACATAATTCACCACCATTGTCATTTCTTAGCACTTTAATCCTCTTCTCCGTCTAGTTTTCCAAAAGAGATTTAAACTCAAATATCTCGAAAACCTATGATTTCTTCCTTAGGAAATATATCCATGTCTTCTTGGAAAAATAATCTATGAAGGAGACATAATACATGGATCCACCAAGTGAATGCACTATAACCGGGCCAAACACATCACTATGCACCAGTTCTAGAATCCCATTTTCCCTTGTCGCTCCAGATGGGAACCACATCCAAATTTGTTTTCCATATATGCAATGTTCACAAAATTTGACTTCTAAACCACATTCAGGAAAACCTTTGACCATACATTTTCTTTTAATATCTCGAATTCCTTTTTCTCCAATGTGTCCCATCCTCTTGTGCCATAGCCTGGTCAGGTCGATTTCATCATGCCTTTTCAAGTCTATTTGAACCAACTTATCTCGAGTCAAGTCGAGTTGTGTCAGCATCGAGTCAAGTTGAGCCAATTTTAGGAGAAACGATGTTGTTGCATCCAATCGAGTTGAAACCCCCTAACAACTTGTACAGGGTACCAATCCTAACTCCTTTCATTAATACCATCGTACCTCTGACCATCTTGCACGAATCCTTTTGAAACAGAGTATGCACAACTACATCGCTTATCTTGCTGAAAAATATCATGTTTCTTTTCAAACCCGGAATGTGAAGAAGACCTAGAAGTGTTCTTTTCCTCCCATTTTGCAGTGTCAGTTAGACTCTTCCCCATCTGATAATTCTGGTTGTTGCGTCACCCCCCATGAAAAAATCACCCCCATAATATCTTTCATATTCACATAACCATTCTTTATGTGCTTTCATATGATAGGATGCTCCTGAGTTGATCACCCAAACATCTTGATCCGACTGTGTACTAGTCGACGCCAGGTACACATCACCTCCTTTCTCCGAGGTTGTCTTTCTCTCAGTCGATTGCTTCTCATCAGATCCAACACTGACTTTTGTTGCCTTCGACTTACAATCCTTTTTATAATTCCCAACTTTACGTCATTTCCAGCACCTTTGTGTCAACTAAGATGGGGATTTATATCTACCATTCGAATTAAACTTTTTACCGGAGAATCTACCTTTATCTCTTTCTACTGGTTGAACTCTCACTACCAGAGCATATTTGGTTGATCCTTCCATGTTCTTCCTTCTCATTTATTTTGACACGAGAGAAGCAACCACGTCCTCTAGTGCTAGTGTGGTTGTATTACTCCAAATAGCCACGACTAAGCTATCCCATGATTCTGGCAAAGAACATAATAGGCTGATACACTTCTCCTCATCAATGATCTTTATATCCAAAGACTATAATTGGATTAACACGGTATTAAACACATTTAAATTCTCATTCACTGAACTGCCATCACTCATCCTTAGAAGATTCAATTTCTTTCTAAACAACTTATTTACTAGATATTTTGACTGGTATAAGCTTCCTAGCTTGTCCCACGGTTTCTTGGTCGAATCTTCACCCGAGACATTAAGCAAAACCGAATATGCAAGACAAAGTCGAATCATACTTCTTTCTCTTCTTTCGAGTTTCTCCCACTCTTCTATCGACATGCCTGTCGGATGAGTACCTGGACATACCATTGTCCATTGTTATCGATCTACAAGAAGATCTCCCATTTTAATCTTCCAAAGCTCAAAATTTTGGCCATTGAATTTTTCTATCTCTATTATGAAACTGCTCGCCATTCTTTACCACGATATTTAACACAATTTATGACTTATGACTCTTACTGTACCTAGGGTTTAGCTATCTAATTCAACATTGGCAGATCAAGATCTGATATACTCTCTAAATCATAACACTGCTATGGTAACTCACTTGTCAGGGTAGAACTAAGCTATGATACCACATGTCAGGAAATGAAAGACACTTCCACACTAATCCTAGCAGAAGATAAGAATAATTTAATCAAGAACGCAAATGACATAAGAAAGCACACAATACATCAATATTTTACCTTGGAAACCATTAATAGGGAAAAAAAGAATTCCTTTGAGTGTTCTGCTCTCTTGTTGTCTTATTCAATCAAAATAAAAGGTTACATGCCTAACCTTGGTCCACACCTAAGACACAATCGACATCATACATGCTTGCCTGCACAAGGACAACCTTCTATCCAATTTGGCTTACATATGCATGACCAAGAACCTACACTTACACATGCATTAACATGCATAAGTGCATTCTACGATTACCCTTTACAATGTTACAACACGCCTCTTTATAGGCTTTACAATAGCCAAAACCCTAAATATTGGCACCCAAAAAAAGTTATAGATCCATGCATATCATTAGCTACAAATACTACAAATCTTGGGATTCTGTTACAGTGGACTCCAAGTCGACCATCATTCGGTCTATAGTCAATCTTCTCATGTCCACACTTTGAACTCTTGTCGTTGATATCTTTGACTTCAAATTTACCCAGTCGACTCCCTTGACCTTTGACTTGTTGTCGATCCACATCGAATTCTACCTGTTGTTGATCCACCTCAACCTTCGACCTCAGTCAATTCACCTCGTGATCCAGGTGGATATTCGTCGCCACCCACCTATTCCAACTGGCTCATCTTGACAATTTTTAGTTCAACACGTTTATCTATAATGATGACATTTATTTGTAATTGTGGATTTTTCACTTCCGGGGATACCCTGAGGCCCTACATAGAATCCAGGTGGATATTGGTGGTCTCCCACATAGTCCAATTGGCTTATTTTGGAAGTTTTCATGTCAATACATCTTTCTATATTTATAGGGTTGTTTTGGGGTCGTAAACAATATTTTTTTGGATTTCCACATTCAATCTATAGACATAGTCAGAGTTTGATGGAACAATGTTTATTTCTCAAAAATACCTTTCCAACAGGCTGTCACATGGCTAAAACAAAAGTCGTATGCAAAAGTTACGACCTCGAGAAGTTGAGGTACCAACTTACCCATTGGGGCCCACATAACTTTTGATGTTTCATCTCCTAGGGTTTGTTTTTTGGATGTCTAGGGTTTTGGAATTCATGAGTAATGTTAAAAAATCCTTCGGAGCCTCATTGCAATCATTATTCTCAAATGAATTCACATGGTAGCCACATCTCTTCTCATAGATAGCTACCACCATTCGAACAAGTTGTTTTTAGTTTTGCATTTTTATAGTTTCAACCTATTTTCTTTATTCAATAGAAGTTATTGTTCACTGGATATCTATTATTGTTCTTCGTATCTCTGTGTCATTGTATTCAATTTTTTATTCATTTCATTCCTCTCATAAATCTATATCAGTGGTATCAGAGCGGTCTGCTCTTCATTTTTTTTTCTTTGTGCATGTCCCCGACAAGATCTAGGTATAAGAAGTTGGGACTCGAACCAATCGATCCTTTGCAAGATCAGCCATGCCGAGCCTGAAAAAAAATCACGGGGGACGAGAAGTAAGATGATGGAGCAGGAGATCCTTTTAAACTATTGCTCAAGGAATCCCTTGTGCGACAAAGGAACAAAATGATGAACAAATTTGCATAGATCCTTTGGCGGATGCCCAAAGGAGACACATATTTATCAAGCGGTCATGCAACCCCCTTCAAGGTACAAGTAAATTTTGATATTCCATTATTTGAAGGACTGATAGATGTAGATGTGAAGGGTATTTTTCGGTCCACAATTTTTATGATAGGGAAAATATTAGTTTTTCACTCCTCAAGGTCATCCCCCATGTTAAGGACTGGTGGGATACTTAATATAAGAAAAGGGCCACAGAGGAATATGAAATATTTGTGGTCTCCCCCACATGGGATTCCTTCATAGATGCCTTTAAAAAATAGTACTACCTTGTTTGAATCTATGAGGACTAGTACATAAGATGGACCATGCTACGTCAGGAAAGGGACCAGAAAGTACCATATTTCACCAATATTTTCCATACCATGCACACCAAATTGGGTATCAAAGACTTTGAACAACATCTGGTGCTAAAATATCACATTTTTATGCATAGATACATTCAAACATAAATGTATTTTTCGGACATCACATCATTAGGTGTGACTTATATATATGTTGTTAAGATCGAGCATAAATTTAAGAAGAAGAGGTGAGAGTTTGGATCTACAAAATACTTATAGCCGAAGTAGGGAAAAGGCGATCCCAACCCACAAAACAAGGGACATAGCAACGATGGCCACTCTTAGGACAACTAGTCCAAGACACAACCCAAGAAGGGTAATGAGAAGTCGAAGAAGGACACAGGAAAGTGGTGTGAATACCACAAAATACCTTGGAACAACACCGAAGAATGTCGCTCCAAGCAGTCACTCGTGGCTGAGATGAAATATTCAAAGTCAGAGGTAGATTATGACTCCGAATAAAATCGAGAAAGAGGGAAGCAAATTATCGATGACAAACCCAGTGCCACTATCGCTACCACCAAATTCAATCCAAGTGAAACAGAAGAAACAAAGGAAGGGGAACACCTCTTTCACTCATAGATGTGGGTAAAGGGGGCTCCACTTTGTTTCATTATCGATAGGGGCAGTCAAAAGAACTTGATCTCAGCATAGGTCGTCGAGAAGTTTGACCTGTTGATGACACTGCACCCGTATCCCTACACAATCATATGTCTTCGCCAAGGAAGAGATCTTTGTGTCAACCAATAGTATCGTCTTTTCTACGACATCAAGCCCTTCAAATATGAGGTATTGTGTGATATTTGTCCCCTTGAAGTTTGTGATGTTATTTTAGGCCAACCATATTTGTGGAAGCGACATGCTTTGTGTATGAGTCTAGACCCCGCAGTGTTATTATTACTTTGGGTAGGCAATTGTATAGGATACCAAAGGTAGCGCCGCCTACCACTATTTATTTAATATCTACTAAGAAATGCAGTAATGTAATTTCACAGACTGGGAAGTTTGTCTTCTTTGTGATCCATGCTCGCAATGATAAGAAGGTCTCTGCCACATCCGTGACCTCTACACTATGCCTCTCTTTGCAGTAAAATAAAGTGGAAGGGATCATGGAAGAGTACAAAGACATATTCTCCTCGCTTACTGGGGTACCAAAACACTACCAAGTCAACCATCCAATTGATATAACCCTAAGTGAACCTATGCCTAATGGACTAGTCTATCGTCACTCGTTGATGGAAAATGATGAAATCAAGTGCCAAATCCAAGAGTTGCTTTAAAAGGGGTACATATGACCCAACTCCTCCCCTTGCAAAAGCCCGATTGTATTGGTGCAGAATAAAGATGGGACCTGGCAGCTTTGGATTGATTACAAAGAATTAAACAAAATCACAATGAGGAACCGGTACCCAATTCCCTGAATCGATGACCTTCTTTACCAACTCAAGGGGGAAAATTTCTTCAGCAAGATTGACCTAAATTCTGGCTACCACCAAGTTCCCATTGAACTGACTGATGTATGGAATAAAAATTTCAAATCTAAAGAAGGTCTCTTCGAATGGCTGGTCATGCCCTTTGGCTTAACAAATGAACCAACAACTTTCATGAGGTTGATTGATGATGTATTGAGACCCTTCACCAACTCGTTTGTGGTGGTATATCTAGATGACATCCTCATCTTCAACAGAACTTGGGAGGAGCACATGCGACATATTCAACAGGTTTTGAGCACTCTGCGACAACACAAACTATATGCCAACTTGGAAAAATTCTCCTTTAGTATGAACAGGGTCTAATCCTTGGGATAAATTGTTGATGAGCATGGGGTACATGTGGATCTAGAAAATATCCAAGTCATTCGTGATTGGCCAACCCCGATCACAGAAACCAATCTTCAGAGCTTCTTGGGACTTGCCAACTTTTACCGAAGGTTCATGTTGGGATTCTACCATATTGCATGGGCCCTCAGCCAAGTGACCAAGGGCAGTGGCAAGGAAAATTTTGCATGGGGGAAGGCACAAGAAAGAGCATTTGATGATCTGAAGCATCACTTGTGATCAGCTCCAGTACTCTCCTTACCCGATCTACAGAAACTGTTCGAGATTGATATTGATGCACCCAACTATGTTGTAGGTGCAGTTCTCACTCAACATGGTCATCCAGTAGCATACCATAGTGAGACACTCTCATATACCATCTGGAAATACCCCACCTATGACAAGGAAATGTATTCCATTGTGCAAGCCTGTCGTCAATGGAAACATTACATTCTGGGAAAGGAAAAAATCATCCACACTGATCACAAGCCTATGTAGTTCATACCGACATAGGGGAAGTTACAGAATGACCGCCATCAAAAGTGGTCCACATACCTGCAACGGTTCCATATCAAAATCAAGTATAAGACCTAGAGCACAAATCATGTCGCTGACTGCATCAGTTGATCTCCTGTTTCTGCACTCACCATCGTTCTCCATTCCTGTGGGCATGCAACATCTTAATGGTCTAAAATTTATCAACATGACCCTGAATTCACCACCACCTATCAATTCTTGGGTACAAGTCTGAATGTCATCGAATTTAACATTTAGGATGGAATGTTATTGCATATGGGCCACCTCTGTTTTCCTACAAGAGAGTGTGGAAAGATGATTTGGGAGGCTCACTACAGTCGGATGGAAGGACATTTTTGGCGTAGAGAGAATTGTGGTCATTCTACAGAAATATTTTTATTGGCCAACAATTTGACAGTACATCATCAAGTATATCAGATCTTGCACTGCATGTGCCATTGCCAAGCCAATCATCAAGAACCAAAGATTATACACCCCTCTTCCTACTCCTAAGAGGCCTTGGGAATCCATCTTGATGGATTACATGTCTGGCCTTTTGTCCACCAAGAAAGGAAATGATTGTGTATTTGTGGTGGTTGATCAGTTTTAGAAGATGACCATTCTCACAGCCTACAAGAAGAGCATCACAATGGTAGATACTTCCAAGCTCTTCTTTGAACGAGTGTGGGTCCATTTTGGGATACCACACACCATCATCTCAGATCAGGACAATAGGTTCCTCAACACATTTTGGTCAAGTCTCTGGTCACTATTGGGCACCAAGATCACTAAATCCACTGCTTTCCACCCCCAAACTGATGGCCAAACAAAGGTCGTCAATCAAATGATTGTGCACATCCTACACATGTATAACTCTAAGAATCCGCGTACATGGGATGAGAGTCTTCTCTATCTTCAACACAACTACAACAGGGATCTCCATAGCTCCATTGGCCATATACCATTTCAGGTGGGGTTGGGATTCCAACCCTTGGGTCCCATTGATGTTGCACTACCTCTTACAACCACACATGCATAATCCTCCCATGTTCAGTCTGAGGCCGAAAAATCCACCATATTCATTGAGAGGATTCAACACATCCACCAATAGGTCCATGATATTTTTCAAAAATCCAATGCTAAGTACAACCAACGCCATGATCAACATTGGGTACTGCACAAGTTTCAGGTGGGAGACAAGGTATGGTTACATTTGTAGAAAGAGCGCCTTAAATATCCCCATAGAAAGATCTGTCCACTTCTCTATGGGCCTTACACTATATCTAAGGTTGTAGGTGATAATTATTTTGAGTTCAACACTCCCCCCTTCCTTGGATTGCATCTAGTGTTCAATGTGGACCTCCTTCAGCCATATTTTCCACCATTATTGGACACCTCAGAGATTGTAGAATAGTTGAAACCAACGAATCTCAACCCTTGCTGCATGGAATAGGAATGCATTGATCAAATAGTGGACACACATGTCAAGGGCACTTGCCAGCAGAGGATCTAGATTTATCGGGTTGTCAAGGCAGGGAAACTCCTGCACCAAGGCAAGTGGCTCACCTGGGGCCAAATTCAACAGAAATTTCCTCACCTGATGGGGGCTCTCAACAAAATGGAGACGATTGCTTCCTAAGGGGGGAGGACTGACCTAGGTTGATATCCCACCTATTCCAACTAGTTCATCTTAACAATTTTTAGTTTAGCATCTTTCTCTGTAATGATGAAATTTCTTTGTAATTGTGGGTTATGTACTTCCAGGGCTGTCCTGAATCCCTACACAACATTTAGGTGGATATTGGTGGTTTCCCACCTATTCCAACTGGCTTATTTTGGAATTTTTCATGTCAATATATATTCTTGTACTTCCAGGGCCATTTTGGGGCCCTAAAAAATGTTTTTTTGGCTTGCCACATTCAAACTGTAGATGGAGTTAGAGTTTTATGGAATAATTTGTAGTTCTCAAAAATAAATTTTTAACGGGCTATCGCATGCCTAAAATGAAGGTCGTATGCAAAATTTACGACCCCGAGAAGTTGAGGTACCAAATTACCCATCAGGGCCCACATAACTTTTGGTGTTTCATCTCCTAGGGTTAGGTTTTTGGATGTCTAGGAATTTTGCATTCATGAGTAATGTTAAAAAGGCCTTTGGAGCCTCATTGTAATCATTCTTCTCAGACAAATGCATATAGAAGTCATGTAACACCCCAGGTTGTGAACCCCCATTTTAAATAATGTATTGTTATAATGTTGAGAGGCCTGAGTGTCGAAACAATTATTTAAAGGGCCAGTATGACAAAGAAATGTAATGCTTTGATCATGATTAATAATAAACACATAGCTGGCTGCTAGACAGACAAGGACTAGACTTATAGTGGGCTATGATTCCACAAGAGAGGGGGCTTGAGAGGCTAAATTTTGTTCCTATGTTAATTACTTTTTTGCCTAAAGGGGGGAATCGGTTACGTGAGATTATTGGGGAGGCCAGGAGGTTCTTGATTTCCCCATGAACATACTTAAACTCGCCCCTGGTCTGATTGTGGGGTTGGACATTGGATTGTCCCCTCCATCACCTTTGTGTTACCTCAATCTTACCCTCACGCACTCCCATGCACTTACCTACCTCCTCCATTCATCCTCACTTGCGTACTGGTCTCAGGAAGGGGGACCGAATTGCGAAAGAATTAGCCACAGGATAATTGGTTGTAGTGGCTGTGGGTGTGATCCAATCGTGGCTTGAGGCCTACATGTCTGAGATGCAGTGTCCTGTGTCTAGCATGGCTCACAACTGCGAGTCCTGAGAGTTTCAACATTGATATTCTAGACCAGTTGTGCTGGATGCCCGATTGAGGAGAAGGACTGCCTGAGGGACTGTGTGGTAGAGAAAGGTGGAGGCCTATTCTCTCGGGTGGTGCAAGCTGGGTAGAAGAGAGTTGGGTACTTGGATTGTTGTGAGTGTTGGAAAGCCTGTGAGAGCTTGAGAGCTGACTGGTTTGGGAAGACAAGTTCACTCTGGAACCATAATTGTGGATACATAGCCCTGGCTCGGAGGTGACACTCTTGTTGATATTTGGAAAAGTAGTGTCTATGGTTGGGTGGAACGTCCTTGGTTTGCAACCAGTTGGTGTCATCTTTCATAAATATAAGTGCTCTCCGTTGTGATATTATTATCTGTGCATGAATTCTTTTCCGTTGTATATTTAATTATCGTAATTGAATATTTAGAACATGCATGCTTGCTGGATATTATTGTGCATGTCGTTGATTCTCTTATCTTATGCATCTTTAATAAATAAAGAATGTATCAATATGAGAAATAAGTCTGAGGGTGGGCTTGCATGTAGCATACCCCGGCCTGTGGCTGGTGGGGTATGTTACAGATTGGTATCAGAACCTCAGGTTGAGACACCAAGACGGTATGGGTCAGGTATGTTGGTCAGAGTCTCGTGGTAGAGATCGAACTCTGACCGTGAAATTGAAAATCTCAGGAGGAATGGCGTTGCAAAAGCTACAGAAGAGACAAAACGTCATAGATCCTCTGTAAGGGTTCGAAGGATTGTGACCGCTACTTTTGAATTCGGGAGAGATCGCCATTGTAGGATCATAAGAGATCCAGGATCATTGGATCGGAGCACAGGTGAATAGGGGTCATCCAATAAAAAGGAAGCAAGGTTAAATTCATGACTGTCGGATCCCATTGGAAAGAGAGATCAATAGCCAACAGGCATTGCGGGGAACTGAGTTGCATGGCAGTTAATTTCCCAAGGTGGTCCCACAATCCAAACCACGGTTTCACCAAGGGGTTATGTGTCAGTGTAAGGATAATTGTGGGGTGAAAAGCAGGTTACTCTAAACTGTTGATGTGCACCCCTGCAAATTGAAAGGAATGCAGTGATGTGACATGTTAGCGATCAAGAGACGAACCTCTGAAGAGATGAAGTAGCTGGTAACCGTCGATCTGTAGGAGGACACACGTCCACTGATTGCGTGCTTTGGATAAAACACTATGGGAAAAAGTGAGTGAGGAGAGGGTTGGAAGTTTGAGAATTCTGAAACCCGAAGACCCGAAAGGATCTCGATCATGCCAAGAGCCATGCATCACCGGATCTAGGGCTTGGGATGAAAGACAGTGGGGCTAGACAAGTTTTGAAAACTAATATTTCTGAAACCTAAAGACTCAAAGGGATCTCAACCATTGATCTACCGAGAGCCATGCGTTGCCAGATACAGGGATTTGTATAAAATCTAGTAGGGCCAAATATATTTTGAAGTTTGATATTTCCAGATTCTGGAGTCCCGAAGGAATTGTAGCCATCGATCCATGGGAGACATGCATCAGAAGATTGAAAGCTTAAAAAAAAAACCATTTTTTAAGGAAAAAGGTTGAAGTTTGAGATCTCTGAAGTTTGGAGTCCCAAAGTAAAACATAGTCTTCAGATTGAGGAGGACACGTGGAACAGATCCATGGACTTCAGGTGAATACCCGAAGTGAATCTTAGTCATCCGATCCGGGAGGACACATGGCGACAGATTGTCCAGTCCGGGAATTCAGAGTTTGGGAGAATTGGAAGTGTGCTAGTATGAAAAATCCAGAAGTCTCTAAGCCCGAAGAGCTGAAGTGGTGGGGCATGATGACGTCTACTAGAGGTGATGTGGACCCTAGAATTATGAAGTGACGTGGCTTGCAGACGTCACGTGGGATGGCATGGACACATGGGATGTGTGCCACATGTCAGTACGATTTGAGCATTTGGAATATTGATAAGTCGATTAGAACATGAAACGTGTCACCTGAATGATTGGGCCAAGTGTCCACTTCCATCATTTCGCCATGTGGCCACAGATCATGTAGTCTTGAGTCTGGGCACTCCAGAGGGGAAAGATGCGATAGTTTGCGTTGGTTCGGAAACTCCCAAAGGTCGGAGTACATACCGACTGTTGATTCCATAAGACACAAGTCGAAGGATCATCGACTTCGGGTGAAAGCACTCCGGGAGAAAGTGCAGGAGGGAAGTTTGAAACTTCCGAAGCCCGAAGAGCTGAAGAGATTCACAACCACCGATATGTGGGAAGACACACGTCGAAAGGTCATGAACTCTAGGCAAAAGTGTTACAGGAGGAGGAAAGCAAGAAAATTTGAGACTCTCAAAGCCCGGATTCCCAAAGTGGATCTTGATCATTGATCATGAAGGAGGACAAGGATCGTTGATCTGGTCCTGGCTGAAAGTTTCGAAGTCCCGAATCTCTGGACAAGCGCTTTTTCAGCTAAGTGTAGGGTCATGGCTATGGTCATATGCAAATTGAGAGCTAAAGGATGAAGGGATAAGGGACGAATTGGTTGTCTTCAAGACATAAAAGTGCTAAGGAACGATTTAGACACAATTTCTAATCGTGGTCACCTGGGAAATGGTTTGAAGGAAGCACTTGTGTAGGATGAAATTCTGTATCAACCAAGGATAACAAGAAACTACTATTTTCAGAGAGTGGGGATATGGTCTCCATGAACAAAAAAAAGAAAAAAGAGACCTATAACATGGTTTGACAATTTTGTTTATCATATGCATAATTCTAACAAAATGGTCACTTTCACATTTTACAGAATTAAGGGGCTTAAGCACATCATCTCAGGATGCGTATTGAGGAAATGGAAGAAGGTGAGGGAGCCTCCAGTCATGATAAGGAGGACGAAGGCCAAAATACTAGAGTTGGTAATGGAGAGACAGAGTCCAATGGACGCAAGGGAAAACAAGAGCATGAAACATTAATAGAAATGGAAATAAGATTGAAGATGGAAGTGCAGAGCTACAAAGCAGACAACGAGAGACTGATGAGAGAGAAAAGTTAGATAAATTCTCGAGTGTTTAAGATCTTGAATCAGTTCCAGAGGAAAATGAAGAAGGGATCGAACTCAAGACAAGAGGAAGAAGACAAGTGTCATGAAAGGAGAAATGATCATGGAAGAGTTGGTTATTCCATAAGTGCTAGCAGAGCTCATGGACACCACTAACCTCCTTACTCAAAAAGAAATCTTTATGCATTGGATGATACCGTAAGCAGTCCAGAGGTGTCCCCTGGAGGTATATAGTTTGCAAGGAGAGTCGAGGAATCTCAAGCCACCGTTCTTCGATGGTGAAAGAAGGAAGCAAGAGGTATATAGTTTGCAAGGAGATTCGAGGAAGCTCAAGCCACCTTCCTTTGATGGTGAAAGAGAAAGGGAAGATGATGCCAAAGCATGGTTTCTTGGGCTCCAAAGATATTTTCAGTTGCATAACTATTCATCAAACTTGGAAGCCAGGATTTCCACCTACCATTTACACGGGAAAGATGCAATGTGGTGGGACCAACTGAAGCAAGTGGAGCATGTTAATGAAAGTAGGATCACTTGGAAACAGTTAAAGAAGTAGTTCCATAAGGATTACCTCTCAGAGAATTTCTATGAAAAGAAAATGCAGGAATTATTTGAACTCAGGTTGGGAAGCATGACTATGGAAGAGTACGAGAAGAAGTTCATGGGATTGTTAAAATATGTCAGGTTCATTGGTGATGAGAAAGTGAAAATACAGAGATTTCTAAGTGGATTGCCAACCTTTTATAAGGAAAATATCAAGTATGATGAACCCAAGACCATGATTGAGGCCATCAGGAAGGATAAATACCTGTACGAGCAAGGCCAGGGAAGAGAATCCCTGCAAAAATATTGGAAGTACAAGAAGAATGTGAAGTTCGATCAAAGGAGGAAAGGATTCAAAACTCCCTTCAATAGGAATGCGCCTAATAGAAATCATCAAGATCAATATGCTAAGGGAGATTTCAAGAAGGAAGATTCCTTGGGAAAAAGGGGAAGACCACCAATCCAATGATGGGGATGCAAGGAATATCACTTGTACAATGATTTCCCACACATAAAATACAGAGTGAAGACTGTGCAGAATGTCCAAGAGGATACAACTGTCGAAGATATGGGAAGAATCTATGCAGCTTTAAATGATCAACAAGCATAGTACCAGTCCAATATGATCGAGGTGGAAGGTAAGATCATAAATCAACCTGTTTCTATTTTGATTGATTCAATAGAAAGTCATTGCTACATTTATCCTAAGATAGTGGATAGATTACATTTGGAGAAAAGTAAACTTGGAAAAGCAAGTTTGGTTCAGTTAGCCACTGGAACCAAAATAAGAATCCATGATATTGTCAAAAGTTGTTCCATAAGTCTTAATGGCGTGAATACTAGTATTGATCTAAATATCATACCATTGGGGTCTTATGATGTTCTGATTGGGATGGATTGGTTGGACAAGCATCATGATGTCCTAGATTGTCATAACAAGACATTTACACGTCTTGATGGAAATGGAAAACAGAGCACTATGAAATGAGTTCCAAGACCCATATCTATAAGGGATATTTTGACCTTGAAACTAAAAATATGTTTTAGAAAAGGATGTCAACTATATGTAGCTCATGTGGAAGAGCCAGATAATACAAAGGGGCCAAGATTTGAAGATTTCTTGGTACGACAGGAATTTGAGGATGTATTCCAAGAAATACCCAGATTTCCACCAAGAAGGGAGATTGATTTCTCAACTGATTTAGTGCAAGGAGCTGCCCCGATGTCAAAAACACCTTACAGAATGAGCACACCTAAGTTAAAAGAATTACAAATGCAGTTGGAGGAATTGTTGAAGAAAGGGTACATAAATCCAAGTGTTTTACCTTGGGGAGCACCAATACTTTTTGTCAAAAAGAAGGATGGAACCTTAAGGCTATGTATTGACTTCCGATAGTTGAACATGTACACTATAAATAACAAGTATCCGCTACCCCGAATTGATGACCTCTTTGATCAACTAAGAGGAGCAAAGATACCAGCAGGTAAGAATCAAGGAAGAATCAGATAATAATCAAGAAAGAAGACATTCATAAGACAATCTTTAGAACTCGGTATGGGCATTATGAATTTGTAGTGGTTACATTTGGACTGACCAATGCACCAGTTGTCTTCATGTTCTTAATGAATGGCATAGTCATAAATTATTTGGACAAGTTTATGATAGTATTCTTGGATGACATACTTTTCTATTCTAAGTCTGAAGAGGAGCATGAACATCACTTAAGATTGGTATTGCAAGTACTGAGAGAACATCAGTTGTATGCCAAGTTGAGTAAGTGTTCTTTTTATCAAAAGCAGATCCATTACTTGGGACACATTATTTCAGAGCAATGCATAATAGTAGATCCAGAGAAGATCGAAACCATTAGAAGGTGGCCAACACCCATAAATGTGTCAGACATAAGATCTTTTATGGGATTAGCTGGCTACTACAAAAGGTTCATAGTAGGGTTCTCTAATATTGCTCATCCCATCACTTATTTGCAAAAGAAGGGAACTAAATTTGAATGGACACTCAAGTGTGAAAATAATTTTAATTTGTTGAAGGAATTACTTACTAGTGAACCCGTGTTAAAGAT
Source organism: Picea glauca (assembly GCA_000966675.3). Taxonomy (NCBI): domain Eukaryota; kingdom Viridiplantae; phylum Streptophyta; class Pinopsida; order Pinales; family Pinaceae; genus Picea; species Picea glauca. The sequence continues at coordinate 43,120 of JZKD02S1002048.1, forward strand.
TGCTGACCCAAATGAAAGTTTTGTGGTATGTACAAATGCTTGTAAGGAAGGACTTGGGGGAGTCCTCACGCAAAATGGACATGTCATTGGATATGAGTCCATAAAGCTTAAGGAACATGAGAGGAACTATGCAACACATTACTTGGAACTTGCTGCCATTGTTCATGCCTTGAGGATGTGGAGGAATTATCTCATGGGAAAGAAATTCGAATTAAGAACATACCACATTGGTTTGAAGTATCTTTTTGAACAACCGACCTTGAATGCTAAGAAAATGGATCTGGCATGAATTAAATATTTTGTATGGTCCAGATCCATTCACTATCTTGATTGTCTGGTTAGGATTCTCTCTCCAAGTGAAGGTTCGTCGACATCATCCTTTTTCCATAGGCTATGACATGTTGAATTGTTTATGGATCGATGTCAACAAGTCGGTCAACAATCAACGAAAAGTGTTTTGCATGTGAAATTCTACATGTTGTTGATGTTGTCGATGCTCAACGAGTCCATCGACATCTGTGGAAAAGTGTGTATACTTACCAAAGCATTCCATCAAAACTCTCTGATGATGATGAGAGAGAAATCTGTACTATGATGACATGTCAGATGACATCGCAGCTGTTGTGGCAGAGATATAGTATGAATAATGACTCGACAGTCCATGTGGTGGATGACATGACGAGTGACGTGGAGGGTACGAGAGTCATTGTGGAGGGTGACATGACATGCTAACATGGCCAGTACGGAAGGTGACATGGCCAACCTAGTCATTGAAACAAACACTACTTTTGTGGTAAACATCAACGATCGAAATTTTCCCCATGATTGGACAAATAGGATTCATTCTTTGGAAAAAAGGGGTCATCAGTCATCGACAAAATATGTTATCTATTAAACAAAACCCATAATATTTCCACTGACACCGATGGCTCATCAACGATCGACAAAATCTGCTAACTCTTTAGAACTCTAATGCATTTCGTCGATGCCCGATGGTATGATCGACAATCGGTGGAATTTGTCATACTTTTTGAACTTGCTTGAGTTTCTGCCGATCCCGATCGTTGACATTTCTCTTAGACTCTCATTGACATCAGAGTTTCATAAATCACTTTTATTGGTATTTCGGCCCAATCCCCCCAAGAATTCATCAACACTTTTTGGAGATTGTTACTATTTTGCTCTTTTTCAATTATTTCTTTTGCTTTCCTTCCATGATACAAAATATAAGATTTTTGGGGTTTTTTTTTAGATCTTTAAATACAAAGAAAAAAAAAAAAGGAGCATAAACTATTCAAAAGAAAATTATGCAACATATGCAGATCCCAAAAGAAAAACTCACAAATGATAAAAAGAATAAGTGATATCCAAGAAATTGAAAATTTTAAAGGTGTGTATTTAAATAAATCAACAATTGTTTATTTAAATGAATCAACAATTGTTTATTTAAATAAATAAATAAAACTATTTTTAACACTTCGAAAAATGAATTAGTTTTTTAGTTTTTTAAATCTAAAGGAATGGGAGGAAAGGAGACCCATTGTAGCACTTTTTAAAGGTTTGGAACATCTTAAACAACTTACATAATCACGTCTATTGAATTATACACATCAAGCAAAAACATTAACAAAAAAACTTCTTCCTTTTACATGGTACATTTCTAATAATTCATCAATTATTTAAAAAATATTAATATTAAAATATACACTATATTGAAAATGATATGACATGTAAAATTACTCAAGTTTTTTCAAATAAGCATCTATTAAAATTTAATTCTCTACCTTTTAAAAAAATTATTTTTTTATAAATATTTATTAAAATCTATTTTTTAACAAATCAAAACAAAATGCTAAAGTCCTAAATCATTGGATAGAAAAATAAAACCATTTAACCAAACAAATATATTATATTGTGTAATTCACTAAATATATTATAGTGTATAATTCACTTTTGAGAAGTCATTTGACCTATGCAAACACATTGTTTATGGTAACTAATATCTTCAAACCAATTACATATAATTAACATCTTCGAACTAATTACAATGTTAATGTTGACAATGAGACAACAATCATGGCATATTGATATACAAAGGATATTTAAATGGTTTGTGATGTGATCTTCCAGGGGGTGAGCCCTCCCCCCACGCCTTTTTTTGATTATGAAGTTTTTTCTTGGAGGGGCTAGGGGCTATGAGACTTGGCTCGAATCACTGAAAGAGGAACCTAGAGAGGTCTTGGATGAAGCAAACCTTTGATATTTTTCCAGTTATGGAATATATTTTGAGTAGTGCACACCATTTACTGTGAAAATCCTTTCCTAGATTCAGATAATGGTTGGAAAGATTGTTAGCCTCCTTTTTATTATCTCGAAACATATGAAAGAAGTTAATATTGTTAAAAGATTGAGTTTCAAGGTGAATCCTGTTGCTAAGAGCACAAAGGTGAATATTTTTTGGAATAGAGAAATTTCTTGCATGTTTGATTAGCAATTTGGAATCACCTATCACCACAAGATAAAATATGCCTTGTCCCTTTACCAATTTCAGACCTTGAAGGAGAGCGTAAGCTTTTGCTTGATTGTTAGTGGAGATGCCAAAGTTCCATGCATAGGCTAATTCCTTGTTTCCTCCTAGATTATGAAGCACCCCTCCTGCACCTACCGCCCCGTATTTTATGAAAAAATATTCACTATCTATTTTTTAAAAATATTTAAATGTTAAAATAATCATTGAAATAAATTTATTATATATTTAAATACAAAACCATCATTTATTTAATTTATTAATTTTTTTTTTGTAAGTAAGTATCAACACCAAAAATTACAATATCGCCATGTCTGTCCGAGGACTGTAGTTACTGAATTTCCCCTGGGGGAAACCAATTCAGCCAACCTCCCAAATCAAAACCATCGGTTCGGATAACAATTCAGATAATATAATTGACCAACTAGAGCGGAATCGCCCCATGGGGAAACCGATTCGCCCAAGCTTATAGACCCTCTAGGACCGACATAAGACAATCAAAACATAATTGAACCGAAAAGATAAGTGACAAAATATAAACATGACGAACAACAAGCAATGCAGTCTGACACCTGTGCAGAAGTCGCAGCTCATGCAGTGGACGTGTTGCATGCGATAGTATCCAAGGTGGGTGCCTGGAGAGCTGAAGTCGATCCTGGTGCCACATCGTCCACTGGAGACAATTGTAGAGTTGAAACCAATATTTCCACTGAGTCCGTTGGTGCAGTTGGTGCTTGTTCTGTGGGGTGTCGAGAGCCATGCAAAGAGGAAAGCAGCTGCAAAATTTTTGAACCCTTCTTGTCCAGGACTTCCAGGCGAAAATGCAGGTCGTCCATCTCCTTGCGAACTTTGAACACCAGGTCTTGCAGAATTGCAAGGTCGTCTTGGAATTTTTCACAAGTAGCGCAGTCTGAGAAACAATGGGGCTATTCTGGAGGCTTCTCCCGGTGGATGGAGGTATCCTCGCGTGGAGACTGGACTGGTGGCGAGTGCAATGGTGGTGGCGCAGGAGCTGATTTCTCGGGCGAATTGGAAGGGATGACCAAGGCATGTTGTGAGGAGGAGGCCAGGTCCGATAATGACCTTGGGGAAAATCCCAGTGAATTCCCTAGGATATTGAACCACTCAACTCGTCAAGCCCATGGTGAGGAAAGAGACAGGAGGCCATTGTGGCTCTAAGCGGAGTGACCAGAAGAGGAGGGTGAGGAGGGCGATGAGTTGTGCAAGGGTGCGGGAGCAGGCTAAGCTCGAATTTCCATGCGTGGCTGGTTTTGGTACTAGGTCGGGTTGTGCTTGGATTTTCCTCGCAGTCTAGGCATGGTCAAAGCAGGGCGAATGTGAGCAGGAACAAGGAAATGGAAAATGTAGTAGGTGAGCACCAGAGAAGGGTGCAGACCACGAGATCTCTGGTGAGAAGAGATAAGGATGAATAAATCATCGGTGAGCTCCATGGTATAAATAAATCATCGGTGAGCTCCATGGTATGAATACTGGTGGAGAGGGAGGACACACACGCGTAGAGGTGACCAGAGTAATGGCGATTCCATTGATCGAATGAGAGGGTAGAGTAGAGCGCACTTGAAGTATTAATGGCGCTCTGGTATGAGTGAAGTCGATTTAAGTTCATGGTGTGGGAGGAAGGGAGGGGCATGTGTCAATCATGTGGCTGATACTACGCTGGCAGACATCACCCCCTCCCTCGTGACACTTGTTCCTTACTAACACCCCATCCATAAAATTTATTAATTTAATTTATTAGTACTTAAACTTACAAAATAACTTATCATTAAATTATATACAATTAATAATAATTGTTATTATGTAAAACAAATACTTAAACCAAAACTCATTCATATTCTTATTAAAACTTTACAAAATTACCTTTAAGTCAATTGATAAAACCTTTCCTATTATATGAAAATGATTCAAATCTCTCTTCCCTACATGAAAATAAATATTAAAATAGAATGAAATATTAAAATATGTTTTTTAATTA
>JZKD02S1002048.1:54610-65943 GCA_000966675.3 Picea glauca
AGGTTGTTTGGTACAGGTTGGTGCATTGTTGATGCACTTGTTTATGGTACAGGCTGATTACAGGTTGAGGTACAGGTTGATGCATGGTTCAGATTTATTGGTATAGGTTTACAACGATATATCTGACAGTGATAGTTTGATAGTGGTTCCATCCTTATACTTCTACTTCAGGGCGGTTGGATGGGGCAAGGATAGGTGGTTGTAGCCACCTTTTAGTTGTAGTCAGAGAACATAGTGGGTTGTAGCCTCCTTCTGGTTGTAGCCAAAGAATTGGGGAGTTGGAGCTTCCTTTAGGTTGTAGCCTGAGAAACTAGGGGGTTGGAGCCTCCTTCCAGTTGTAGCTGGAAAACACTGGTGTACTGTGTATGTGTATGATTGTTCATTTTTTCATTGATCATTATTGGATGATAATTCTACATTGACATAACACTTGGATTATTTGGTTAAAAGGATTCAATTTCTCTATTACTGATTCACCCCCCCTCTCAGTAATCCAACAAACCTCAATATAGAAGAAACATTTGTTTTCTCAATTGGTTACTTGAGATGAACCAAGAGAAAAAAAAAATCCCTCATGGAGTTTGTTAGCACTCCAAGAGCCACCCTAGACTGTAGATCATGTGAGCTTGGTAACATACAAATGATTCTAGTTTTTATAGGTAAAACTTTCTAACAATGGTGGAACAAACCCTAAGATAATCACAACTTGCATTCATATGACTCTCAAGACCATACTCTTGGTAAAAATGGCTTCAAAGCAAACAAGACCAGATACTCAATTGGATAAATGGATGTGGAACAAGAGACTCTGACTTATCTCAATCATAAACACTCCAAGCATCTATGACAGTAAAATCAACAATAAATTTATGTGTATTAATAACACTTGTACCACTAATGAAAAGAGTAAATCCTTCACTCAATCACTTCATGAAACAAGATCATAAGCAATTCAATTACTCATAACAATATCAATGCACATAAGAAATAAGAAATGGAGGAAAAAATGATCTTTATTTTCTTAAAGTATCGTAGATCCAAAAACACAGAATTGTAGAATATGCAATACAAGCCCCCTCGAATATGCTTGGTCGAACCTAGAAAGAAAGTGGTAGGATCGACATGAAGGAAATGAGAAAATAAAAGGAAGAAAATTGATTGTAAATCAATGAGTTACATCGTTGGGCACAGAGTCATGAACAATTTGCAAATCTGAGGCAATCAATCTGTGTGCCAGATAAAAGATATATAATGATGGATAAAAGAATGAAGAAGAAGACAAAAATAAGAAAATTCACTAGGAAAGGATCCTCTCTGCAAAGATGAATGAAAGGTACTTAAGTAAAATAATGACTAATAGGCAAGACACAACAGATCCTCTGCTACTCAAGAAACCATGATCTTTATAGTCTTCATTTTACATAAGCAAGAATTTATAAGAGGAATGGAAAGATAGAGAAAGTTACAAACTAATAACACATATATCATGAATCTCAAATGGAGAAGATGTTTACATAACAACATGACCTCAGGCTTACTAATCAACAACTAAAACTTTTCAAGATTTCTCCTCTCTTGGATCATGAATCCAACCACCTCCAAGAGCTCCCTCCTTCCTTTAATATAAAATAACATCTAAAAAATGATTAGGAGGTCGAATCCCATCTTTTTCATTGGATTCTAGGGCTTGGAGATAGGTGGTAGTAGTCAAAGAGACAAAAATCCAACAAACTGCTATTTTTTAGGAAGTTGTTGGAAGTCATTAATAAATTTGTTTCCAACTCACTGCATGAGGCCTTAATGGAGATAAATCTTAGGTGTAGGTGTCCCTTAGCATCTAACAGATCTCTGAGAAGTCATTCAAACCCTTCTTGATAGATGACGACCTCCAAACAAGGAGAATATCCAATAACTATGCAAAACTGAGAGTTTGCAGTGCCATTTTGCATCGCAATGGTGTTTTAATTATATCTCTCGAATGCCAAACCGAGTCAAGCTGAAATTTGGTCAATAAGTCAATGCCATTATCATGCTCCTCCACAAAAAAATCAGAAAAACCCACATCACCATTTTGGAGTTATGATCAAATATTTATAAGCAACTGCTATAGGAAATGAGTTCACAATGCCCCTGTCAGCCAGTTCGCAGCGCCAAAAGAAAATCAAGTAGCCAAACCCCTTTCTTGACCTTCAAATAGGACACAAGCTCTCATAGAGTACTTGATAGCCTTGAGTTTTATGATGGTATCTTTGAATTTTCACAAGGGTGTCTGCAAGTAGCCTAACCTCCAACCCTCCTCTTCAGTAGTTTGCAATGCCTTTGTTTGGGTGAGTTTGCAATGCCAATTTTAAGATGAATCATGAACTTCAAGGATGTTGTTAATTTTGGTAACATAATCCCTAAAAAATGGTTAAATTGCAGGCGTTGATAACCATAAAATCCTTTTTGAAAAGATCCTTTAGAGAAATGATTAGAAATGAAAGCAAAATGTACTTGGAGTATGATTTGAACTCTCTTAGTGAGTTGGAAGCACACATACTTGGTTTGACTTGACACTTGTGAAAATGGATATTGAAAAAAAGGAAACTCAAGTACATACTAGAGGTGTGACATGTCAACAAAAAAATGAAGAAAATCAAAAGTGTGACTCATAAGGACCGTTATCCTTATCATGATGGATAATCTCATGTCATCAAGACCTATACATACTATGTACTAACATCTTGCTCCACAGGGGATGGAGACCTCCCTGTGAGGCTCTAAGAATATTTGCGGACTAGATGCCTTATTCATTTCATCTATGCAACATGTATTGTGTCTATGATATTCCACAATCAACCTGTGCTACAAAAGCAGGATGATCATGCCTTATTCATTGGGATATGGAATCATTTGTACAACCAACCTCTATAACACTGCCAAAATATGCCACTTACTCAAGCAAACTAATAAACCTGTTGCAAACAAACCTCATACTGTAAATATGATCACATTGTGAAAACTTGAAGAAAATCAAATGCTGGGGAAGCGAGCTTATTACCTACACTACCCTACTCTATCCAGATCTCCAATTTGCTCAAGTAAATGCAAATTTCCATAGCAACCATTCAAGTAAATTCATGATTGAAATAATCCCATATGTGCCACTGATTAATTGATAATAACATAAATATAACAACATAGATAGAAACTCCTTCAGAGAATCATACTCACCCAAAAGTGCCGGTGAAATGATGAATTATGAAATATTCAAAGAATTTGAAAGATATGTCTCCAATAAATCTTCTTCTAGATCATCAAAACCAAGATCAGAAACATGAAAATTTAAATAAGATGACTACCAATGCATACATTCCCCTTTGCTGGGAAATAGATGACCTTCTTTTTCTTTCGTGAGCAGCTCTTGATCATTAGGAGTCAAATTTTCCTCTTCAGAATAATGACCATATGATAATTGTATAGTAGGAGCTAAAAGATTCTGATTAATATCAACTATAAATATATAATTATATATACAAGCATCCTTTATTGCATGCTCAAAATGATTTGAAAAATGAACACCAGTATGATCTATATCCCGATCCATAGCAAAATCTGAAAAACTGTCAAATGTTGTCCCAAATCTGAATCACACTTACAGTCTTCTTGATTTTCCTTTCCATGCATATCTTCAAGGTAAACCTGATGTCGAATCCTTTTGAAAGCTCAAATGTTTTCCTCGAATTCTTCAACATCCTTAAACAACCATCTTAATGAAGAAGATTTCCTTTCTCTCAGGAGAAGGACACGATCTAGATGCTGAGCTACTATGTAATAAACCATATTTTCATCTTGAGAAGGTTGTATATCCAATGGCATGCTATGATAAATACTGTAAAACCTCCTGTTAAAGGTAACCAAAGCTTCTTCCTCCCCTCTCCTCAAAAAATTAAAATTAGCCAGGTATTGATCAAAGGATTTATTCTCACCCCAATACTTTGAAAATGCATAATATAACTCAGTCCAAGAAATGATGGAATCAGATCCCAAACCATTGAACCACAAAACGACATCCCCAAACAAGGATTTGGAAAATAACCTCATGGTAACATCTTCATGTACTATCTCAAACTGATCGACAAAGTTCTCAAAATATCCCAAATGATTCTCGGCAGTGATATGATCTTCTCCATAAAAATGAGGAAGATACTCAAAGAAGTTAAGAGGATAAGGATGAAGATGATATGGAAGCCTTAAAGGTTTAAACATTTTCTCTATGATTCTAGTTTGAACAACAATAGGCTCAAAATGAGGTTTAACAAACTGATTGCAAGGCTCAACAGTGATGGTAGTAGGTGATAAGATATGAGAAGGTAACGAATCAATTTGATCATCCTTATGGTTACAAGGGTGAGCATGTTCAGGAAGGATTGAGATATGAACTTCATATTTCTCAATAAGATGAGGTGAAGAGACATGATCAACATCTACAACACAAGAAGAATGCATACTTTCTTCTTCCAAAGATGGATATACAAATGAAGGCTTATGTTCATTTGAATAGACAAATCAAAGGATAATCCATTTTATATGTAAAGGGAAAGAAAAGAATGAACTGATGAAAAAGAACAAAATTTCATGGAGAAAACTAATGAGATGATACCTGGTCATCCCCTTCCATATTTTCATCTTTCTGTCAGCAGGATCCTTCCTCCAGTGGAGTCACAAGGTATATGATTACACTCAATTTATGTGTCCCTCTCTTGCCTACCATCAAGATCTAGATCTATTCCATTCTCCTAGGGAATATCACTTCACACTACTCTCCCCGACAATGACGCCAAAAATGTTAGCACTCCAAGAGTCACCCTAGACTGTAGATCAGGTGAGCTTGGTAACATACAAATGATTCTAGTTTTTATAAGTAAAACTTTCTAACAATGGTGGAAAAAAACCTAAGATAATCAAAACTTTCATTCATATGACTCTCAAGACCATACTCTTGGTAAAAATGGCTTCAAAGCAAACAAGACCAAATAATCAATTGGATAAATGGATGTGGAAGAAGAGACTGTGACTTATCTAAATCATAAACACTTCAGGAATCTATGACAATAAAATCAGTAGTAAATTTATGTGTATTAATAACACCTATACCACTAATGCAAAGAGTAAATCCTTCACTCAATCACCTCATGAAACAAGTTCATAAGAAACTCAGTTACTCATAAAAATATCAATGCACGAAAGAAATAAGAAATGGAGGAAAAAATGATATTTACTTGCTTAAAGTATCATAGATCCCAAAACATAGAATTGTAGAATATGCAATACAAGCCCCCTCAAACATGATTGGTCGAACCTGGAAATAAAGTGGTAGGATCATCATGAAGGCAGTGAGAAAAGAAAAGGAAGAAAATTGATTGTAAATCAATGAGTTACACCGCTGGGCATGGAGTCATGAACAATCTGCAAATCCGAGGCAATCAATCTGTGTACCAGATAAAAGATATATAATGATGGATAGAAGAATGAAGAAGAAGACAAAAACCATAAAATTCACTAGGCAAGGATTATATCTGCAAAAATGAATGAAAGGTACTTAAGTAAAACAATGACTAATAGGCAAGACACAATAGATCTTCTGCTACTCAAGAATCCATTAATCAAAGGAAACCATGGTCCTCATAGTTTGCATTTTACATAAGTAAAAAGATATAAAAGGAATGAAAAGATTGAGAAAGTTACAAAATGATAACACATATATCATGAATCTCAAATGGAAAAGATGTTTACATAACAATAGGCCCCCGTGATTACAAATCAACAACTAAAACTGCTCAAGCTTTCTCCTCTCTTGGATCATGAATCCAACCACCTCTAAGAGATCCCTCCTTCCTTTAATAGAAAATAGAATCCAAAAAATTCTTAGGAGGTCAAAGCCCATCTCTTTCATTGGATTCTAGGCCTTGGAGATAGGTGGCAACAATCAAAGACACAAAAATCAACAAACTGCTAATTTTTAGTAAGTTGTTGGAAGTCATTAGTAAATTTGTTTCCAACTCACTGCATGAGGTCTTAATGGAGCTAAATCTTAGGTGCATGTGTCCCTTAGAATCTAACTTATCTCTAAGGAGTCATTTGAACCCTCCTTGATAGGTGGTGACCTCCAAACAAGGCGAATATCCAACAACTATGCAAAACATAGAGTTTGGAGCGCATTGGTGTTTTAATTATACCTCTTGAATGCCAAACTATGTCAGGCTGAAATTTGGTCAAAAAATCAATGCCATTATCATGCTCCTCCAAAACAATTTTCAGAAAATCCCACATCACCATTTTGGAGTTATGATCAAATATTGATAAGCAACTGCTACATGAAATGAGTTCACAACACCCCTGTCAGCCAGTTTGCAATGCAAAAAGAAATTCAAGAAGCCAAACCCCTTTATTTAGCTTCAAATAGGACAAAAACTCTCAAAGAGTACCTGATGGGCCTGAGTTTGATGTTGGTATCTTTGAATTTTCACAAGAGTGTTTGTAGTAGCCTAACCTCTAACCCTCCTCTTGAGAAGTTCACAGTTCCTTTGTTTGGGTGTGTTTTCAGCACCAATTTTAAGATGAATCATGAACTTCAAGGATGTTTTTAATTTCAATAACATAATCCCTGAAAAATGGTTAAATTTCCCACATTGATAACCATTAAATCCATTTTGAAAAGATCCTTTAGAGAAATGATTAGAAATGAAAGAAAAATGTACTTGGAGTACGCTGTGAACTCTCCTAGTGAGTTGGCAGTACACATACGTAGTTTGACTTGACACTTGTGCAAATGTATAATGAAAAAAAAAAAACTCAAGTACAGACTGGAGGTGTGACATGTCAACAACAAAATGAAGAAAATCAAAAGTGTGACTCATAAGGACTGTTATCCTTATCATGATGGATAATCTCATGTCATAATACTTATACATCCTATGTGCTAACATAGTTGATGCCTTGATTGTTCATGTATGACAAAATAAGCTTACCCTCTAGAATTTCATAGGCCTCCTTGTATATTCGATTTTCTTTTGCATTATGTTTCCTATATATATGTTTGATGTTGTTTTCATTGAAATTTGGTAGCAATTCTTTCGTCATGGACATGATATGAACAAGGGATATATGTGTGCATCTTACTATTCTATTCAATAAATCATATATGAGCTTGGAATCTTAAAAAACCAAAAAAGTGAGCACTCCATGGTTAAGAGCAATGGTCAGAGTCATGTAAAGGCCTTAGAGTTCAATGTAGTTGTTGGATTATGTCCACATACCTCTCTGAAAGGTGATTGAGAAATTGTTGAAATATATGATGCACGACCCCTTGATTTGAATTGGATCATTATATTATTTTTCATATATCTCGATGCTTTCTGAGTGGAAAACATTGAAGGAATCATCTTCCAGGGCCATGTTATCATTATGTTCCAAAAAACTTGTGTGATTTTGTAGCTCAACTCTCTCTGCTCTATAATAAACTTCAATTTTTTCTTTCAAAACACTAAATGAAGAAAAACGTAAGGGAGATGACTTACCTCCAAACAAGTCACAATTTTCCCTATGATAGAGGTCATAATTGTCATAAATGAGTTGAATTATTTCATAAGACTGTTGAAAAGAATCATTTTCTGGATGAAAGGATATTTCTGATGTTTTTTGAAAATCAGCCTCATCATAGTTATTGTACTCATCATATACATGTAAACAAAAGGATTCTTGAAGATCATAATTAACAAAATAAGAGAGAACATATTTCTCCTCAACAAGATGCTCTGCCAACTCCTCCTCATGGAATCCTTCTTGTTCATGTTCACTGTCAGCTATCTCTGCATTCCACTCCTCATCCTTAACTTGATCTGAAAATTTTCCATAGGCTTTGAGATTATCCTCAACCTCTTGAGCATCAATGAACATTTGTTGCAAAGTGACATACCTCCTTTCTAGGAGGAGATACAAATCAGGATGAAGAGTTTTAACATAACACCGTCTAACAATAGTTTGAGGAGGTCAGATATCTAAAGGCATGCTACAATAAAAACTATAAAATATCACGTTGAAAATAGCAAGAGCTTCAGCCTCCCCTCTTTTCAAATCATAAAACTCAGCTAAGTACTAGTCAAGATATTTTTTCTCTACCCAGTACCTTGAAAATGCACCAAACAACTCAGCCCATGAACCAATGGAGCTAGCCTCTAGATTTTTAAACCACAATGCAACATCTCAAACCAAAGATTTTGAAAATAACCTCATAACAACATCCTCATGCATAATTTCTGAATTGTCAATGACATTTTGAAAATATCCCAAATGATTCTTAGCTATAATATCATCTTATCCAACAAAAAGAGGCAGATATTCTAAAAACTTGGGAGGGTAAGGATGAAGAGTAGATGGAATCTTTAAGGCTTTAAACATTTTTTCTCCTTTTTTGGATTGAACATCAATAGGTTGAAAGTGAGGTTTAATCGATTTATTTCAAATTCCAGCAGTGATGGTAGAAGATGGTACTATGATCAGAGAAGGTGGTGAATCGGTTGAATCATTCACGCGGTTACATGGTTGATCATGTTTAGGAAGGATTTGAATACACACATTGTTATCATATGTTTTAGATGAAGTACTAGCATCAACATCAACTATGTAAGAAGAATGCATACCTTCTTCTTTCAAAGTGGGGTATACAGTAGTAGGCTTATGGTCATCAGAGTAAACAAATAAAAAGATGATTATCTCGATATATGAAGGAAAGAACAAGAAATAACTGATAAAAAAGAATATGAGCTCTTGAATAAAACTTATATCTTGATACTTGGACTTCTTGTGTCTTCCTTCCATTTTCTGTTCGAGCTCGTTCCTTAATGGAGTCCTGTAACTTGATTTGAATCACCAACAATTTCTTCAAATTTGTGGAGTCACCATGGTGAAAAATTGCAGTCTGTTATGTCACCAATCCTTGCTCATCATCAATAACTGGTAGTAATTTGTGTCGTATAGCTCAGGGAAGATATTCAACTTCGTCCTCGACAATGGCGCCAAAAATGTTAGCACTAGAAGTCACACCTAAACTATTGTAGGTGTGAGCCTAGTACCCATCAGAATATTAATGGTTAAAACAAGTTTATACTTGAGTGGATCAACAAGACTGAGTAATAAAGGGAGAGGGCAACAAATTGTCTACAGAGGCATTCCATTGGGCATGGAGTCATAACATCCTATAGATCAAAGGAAATCAAACTGTATACCAGACAAAAGGGCTATATAATGATGAGTAGAAGCATTTAGAATATGAAAAAAGGAAGAACACCCATTGTACAAAGATTATTTCTGCAAATAGGTTAAAGATTTCTTAAACAATCAACAATGATTTAATGAGCAAGCTACAACACATCCTTTGTTGTTCATGAATCCATCAATCAATGACAGCTATGATCCTCAAAACTTGAAATATATTCAAGCAAGAGGATGACAAGAGAAATGGAAAACAAATAATACAATCTGATAAACAACTCTCATGAATCTTTAATGGCAAAAATGCTAATTATAACATGCCCTTGGGCTTAAAAATAAGCAGCTAAACTACTCCTCCAACTCTCTCCTCTCTTGTATCATGAATCCAACCCTTTCCTTATCAAAATCCCCTTCAGATATAGTGAATTATTTCTCTCTACTCTAAGGAGGTAGGAACCAAGGAGCTACATAGGATCCTCCTCCATTTAGGAGTTTCTTACAAAAGATTCCAACAAAAACAAAACAAATTCCTATTTTTTTGGATCTTGTCTATTGTGATAAATGATTCTGCAGATAGTTTTTTTCCCTCTCCCTTTCTTACTTATTCTTGCTGATCCACTCAAGTATAAACGTGTTTTAACCATTTATATTCTGATGGGTACTAGGCTTACACCTACAACAGTCTAGGTGTGACTTCTAATGTTAACAATAGTTATAATTAATTGTCAATTTTGTTAATATTATTTTTCTATGTTAAAAATTCATTCATATCACAAATCCATAAAATGACCATTCATAGATGTTACTTCACATTAATTCATCTAAATTGGCAATGTGAAAACAACTTAACAAAAAACATGTAAAAGCAAGTAAAAGCAACTTGGCACCAAACTTCAAAGTAAGAATAATGTGTCCTAATAACATAGTGTGTTTGTTCATATATTATTTTATCTTTTCATTCTTTTTAAAAAGGTTAATTGTGGGTGTCCACCCTTGACATAAATTTGGTTACATTGTTTGTGAGGATTAAGAGTAGCATAAGTAATTATCAATTTTATTAATATTATTTTTCTATGTTAAAAATTCATTCATATCACAAATCCATAAAATGACCATTCATAGATGTTACTTCACACTAATTCATTTAAATTGAAAATGTGAAAACCACTTAACACAAAACATGTGAAAGCAACTTGGCACCAAAATTCTAAGTAAAAATAATATTTCCTAATAACATAGTGTGTTTGCCCATATATTATTTTATCTTTTCATTTGAAAAAAAGGGTTAATTGTGGGTGTCCACCCTTGACATAAATTTGGTTACATTGTTTGTGAGGATTAAGAGTAGCATAATTAATTGCCAATTTTATTAATGTTATTTTTCGATGTTAAAAATTCATTCATAGATGTTACATTCATCTAAATTGGCAATGTGAAAACAACTTAACACAAAACATGTGAAAGCAACTTGGCACCAAACTTCTAAGTAAAAATAATATGTCCTAATAACATAGTGTGTTTGCCCATATATTATTTTATCTTTTCATTCTTTTTAAAAAGGTTAATTGTGGGTGTCCACCCTTGACATAAATTTGGTTACATTGTTTGTGAGGATTAAGAGTAGCATGGCCCCTACTTATTGTTCCTTGGTTTGAGAAGATTCTTACTATGGTTTTGGCCATTTTAAAACCAGAGAAACATATAAAGCTTGAACATAATGATGATGGATAGGAGTGTATTTATGTTGATCTCGAGACTATAGTTGATGGATGGGGACAACCCCTATTGATATACCTTCTTCTTAATGAAAGTGTTATTACTATTATTATTATTACTTGATACAATATTTCACGTTGGCAAGCTTACTTATACACTCTTGGTATATTTCCTTTTAATATATGGTTTACTTGTCCATGTAACCATAATGAAAAACAATTTTTTATGGTGGAAATATTTTTAATAGGCAACCTAAAGCTTGGTTAATGATCATAAGCTTATGGAGATTATGCGAGAGACCTTTCTTCAATATCATGTAGGTATTCTCTCTCTCTCTCTCTCTCTCTCTCTCTCTCTCTCTCTCT
>JZKD02S1002048.1:66016-77467 GCA_000966675.3 Picea glauca
TAATATGAGGAAACCCTCGTGGAAAATCCTTCGAGTACTTCCCCATGATCCATGGATGGTAAAAGGGTAAATTTTCGGCCCTAATTACGGGGCCTAACCCCAAGGGGATCAAGAGAGTCGAACTTGTGACCAACAACAAGCATGAAAGATCTCACATCTAACTCTAGACCAATTTAGCTAACCTCCTTGGAGCTTATATATAATATATATATATATATATATATATATATATATAGAGAGAGAGAGAGAGAGAGAGAGAGAGACCAAAACATTTATTCCAAAATGTTTTTTAAAGTTACAACCAACAGTGGCCTCATGGGTTGTCTTCATCAATCCATTGGCTTGGAAACACTAATATGAAAAAAATGTGTTCCTAACAAAGCACTCTTTAATTATATCCATATGGGAGGCATTCATACCTCAACCTCAATATAGAAGAAACATTTTTTTTCTCAATTGGTTACTTGATGTGAACTAAGAGAAAAATCAAAATCCCTCATGGATTTGATGCCTTGATTGTTCATGTAGGACAAAATAAGCTTACCCTCTAGAATTTCATAAGCCTCCTTGGATATTCTATTTTATTTTTCATTATGTTCCCTATATATATGTTTGATGTTTTTTTCATTGAAATTTGATAGCAATGCTTTCATCATGGACATGATATGAACAAGGGATATATGTGTGCATCTTACTATTATATTCAACCAATCATAGATGATATTGGAATGTAAAAAAACCAAAAAAGTGAGCACTCCATGGTTAAGAGCAATGGTCAAAGTCATGTAAATGCCTTAGAGTTCAATGTAGTTGTTGGATTGTGTCCACATACCTCTCTGAAAGGTGATTGAGAACTTGTTGAAATATATGATGTCCGACCCCCTGATCTGGATTGGATCATTATATTATTTTTCATATATCTCGATACTTTCTGAGTGGAAAACATTGAAGGAATCATATTCCAGGGCCATTTTAGTGTCATGTCCTAGATTGGAAAATTGGTGTCTAGAACCCTCCAAATCCATTTTGAGGAATTATGTAGATTTTTTGGGGTTTTAGTGTCCAAAACCTATGAACACATCCTTAAGTGTGTTCTACACTTCGATACCTTTACAACAATGAACACCATGCCTCAATTAGAGCTCGTATGTGAAAGTAATGCCTCTCGCAAGTTGACCTAATTTGTTGACCACCATGGTACAATTGGATGTCATGTTAACACCCCCTTACTCAAACATATGGGGCTAGCCAAGCTTGGAATTTCAAGAATATTCTAGAAGGTACAAACCTTATCAGTAATTGAGGGTTGAGGGGAAGAAGAAGTGGAAAGAAGGAAAGGATAAGAAGATGAAATCCACTTCACATCAATGAAAGGATCCTAGCAACCATGGTAGCAATTGGAATATTGATGGGAACACTAAGGAAAAGTGTTGGAAACTGCATCCAGGGTTGAACCCAAAGAATTGCAAGAAGTTTTCAAAGAAAAAGAATCTTCTAGCCATGGATTTGAGCAATTAGGTTGAAAGAAGCTTTGATGTGGATGAAAATATTGTTTACACATCAGTGCAAAAGGAGGTGAACCTATGTATCATTTGACACCATGAAGAGAAGGAGATGACCAGACTCTTCCACATTAAGATTCATGTCAAGAAGACCAAGAAAAACGCTCTGTGTGACTCTAGTTCACAAGCTAATATCATAGAAATGTATCTGGTAAGAAATATTGGATTAGAGGTTCATGATCATCCTATCCCATATCCATAGGGATGGTTAAACAAGGATGTTGAGATCAAGGTAACAAAACAATGTAAGATTAAATTTATTGTAAGTGTTGATTTTATTGATGAAGTGGAATTGGATGTGGTACCCCTTGACATATGTGGAGTAGTGTTTGGAAGCCCCTACATGTGTATGAGGGATGAAATATTCATGTGGAGATCCAACCAATATCGACTAATCAAGGATGGGAATCCCTACATCATCAACATGCATAAAGGCAAGTCAAATATATCTACCAACCAGGCCTAGAAGTTGATTAGTTCCATAAAAATATGTATTGATTTTCTTAAGAGAAAATCAATCTGATCATGAGTGGATAAGAATAAAGTCATCCTTGGAGGGGTTCACTAAAGAGAAGATACATCAATTGGAGGATTTTCTATAGGAATACAGAGGAGTGTTTCAACATATTAAAGGGTTACCACCCAAGAGTGAAGTGGAGCATAAATACAGTTATTTCTAGACTCCCCATTGCCGAATATTGGGTTATATAGACAGTATGTTATGGAAGAAAATGAAGTGAAGAAGAATTTGGAGTAGTTGTTGGAGTAGGGTGTGATTCGACCAAGCACCTCACCTTTTGGGTCACCTATCATAATTGTATCAAAGAATGATGGGACTTGGCAAATGTGTATCGACTATAGAGCATTAAATAATATTACACTTAAAAATCGGTATTCTCTTCCCAGGATCAATGATCTATTAGATCAGTTTCACCACGCAAAATATTTCACCAAGTTGGATCTCAAATCGGGACACCACGAGGTATGCGTCAAGGAATAAGACACCTAGAATATTTCCTTCAAGACAAGGAAAGGTTTGTATGAATGGTTGGTCATGCCATTTGGTTTATGTAATGTGCCAACTACATTTATGAGACTAATTAATGATGTATTACGCCCATATCTAGATTCTTTTGTTATAATATATTTTGATGATATACTAGTTTATAGTGATACCTAGGAGGATCACATCTCACATCTCATGCATGTGTTAGAGACTTTAAAGAAGCACCAGATGTTGAATAACCTCAAGAAATGTGAATTTTCTATGCAGTTGTTGGTATATTTGGGGTATGTGATCGATGGAGGGGAGCTCAAGATAGATCCTGCAAAGATGGAGGTCATCATGAAAAGGCCAATTCCTACAAATTTGACTAAAGTTAGGAGTTTTGTTGGGGAAAAAAATTACTTGTAGAATTTCATAGCTTCATTTTCAACTATAGTTGCACCACACTATAACAACAAGTGGTAAGAATTTCTAGTGGGGGAAGAATCGACAGAAGGATTTTGATGAGCTGAAATAAAGATCATTCAAGCACCAATTCTCTCATTACCAAAATTGTGAAAGCCTTTCGAAGTGGAGACATATGCAAGTGGGCATGACATGGGAACAATTTTGATGCAAGGAGGAAGGCATGTATGCTATCATTCTAAAATATTTCATGGGGAAGTTCTCAACTACCCTACCTATGAAAGGGAACTCTATGCCCTGGTTTAATATGTCAAGAAGTGGAAGCACTATTTGATGGGAAAGCATACCATCATCCACACAAATCACCAACCACAACAGTATTTGTAGGACTAGAGTAACCTACAACAAACTAGACATTACAAGTGGATGGGTTTTTTTTATAGAAATTTCATCTAGTCATCAAGTATAATAAATTCAACACAAATAGGTTGGTAGACATGCTTTTAAGGCCACCCACATCCAAGATTACATATTTGGGAACTTTGGTGCACATGGACCCTTTTACCCATGATGGATACAGAGAGGAATGCACAGAGGATGAGGACTTCTAGGAGGTTCTTCAGTAGATACAAGGTCAAATTCATATAGAATAAGGTGATGGAAAGGATGACTATGATTTCCAAAATGGTTTACTCTGCAAGCTCGACAATATTTTTGTCCCTAAATGTGAATGACTGCAACTTATTAGAGAGGCTAACACGTCCAAGGTTTCAAGACATTTTAGTGTTGGGGAGACAGTTGCCAAATTACAGAGGTATGGTTATTGGCCCAAAATGAAAGAATATGTAACATAATATACTAGAGGATGCATACTTTGTTGTACTAATAGGCCCAATAATAGGAAGCAAGGTCTATACCATCCCTTACCTATACCAAATCAAACTTAGGAAATCATTTCCATGGATTTTTTTGGAGGTTTACCAATAACCAGGAAGGGACATGATTATTTAATTGTGGTATTTGAAAGGTTCAACAAGATATGCATTCACAGTCCTTGTAAAAAGATCATCAAAGGACAAGAAGCAACAAACATGTTCTTTGAACAGGTCTAGGTTCACTTTGGGATACCAAGGAACATCATCTCAAATAGGGATACTATATTTCTCAATACATGTTGGACTACATTGTGGGAGAAGATGGACACTAAATTGAAGAGATCTACATCATTCCATCCACAGATAGATGGGTAGACAAAAGTAGTCTATAGGAATTTGGTACAACTTTTGAGGGGTTACAATAATAAGAATCTGAAGACATAGGATGAAAATATTATCTACATGCAAAAATATTATAATAGATTCATCCACACTTCTATTGGTAAGTCACTTTTTGAAACTTGCTTCAGATATTTTCCACCTTCACCCTTGGATGTTGTATATGGAAAACAAGGATGAGTGAGGGAGGAACTCATAGGAGATGCATTGAGAGAATTTTTTGTTTGTTGAGAAGATTAGGAAAATCCATTTGAAAGTATAGGAGACATTGAAGAAGTCACAAGAAAAATACAAGTCCAAACTTGATCAACACATAATCAAGAATTCATTCAAAGTGGGAGACATATTTTGGTTACATATGAACAAGGAAATACTATGGGGTCCTAGTAAGAATATCAAGGATATGTGATATGGCCCTTTCGAGATATTGGATAAGGTGGGAGATAACTCCTACAAACTCAATATACCCCCATACATGCACATTTACTCTGTTGTGAATTCAGAGAATATCAAACTCTATGAGCCTTCCATGTTGGATTAGGAGGAGGAGTAGGTCTTACCTTCCATAGAGGAATTATCACCATATGCTCAGGCAGAGTTAGTAGAGGACACCATTTTGTAGAAGCAGTCTAAAACTATAATACATGGGCAACATGAGCTTTTGCAGATTAGGTTGAAAGGACAACTTCCAGACAAGGAAAAGTGGTACTCTAGGGAGAAGGCAGAGGAAAAAATTCCTTACCTCATTTAGTAAATATTTTGGGGACCAAAAGCCTCCCTAAATTGGGAGGCATGATCTATATTGGATCAATATATTATTTTTCATCTATATCGATGATTTTAGAGTGGAAAAAATGGAGGAATCGACTTGTAGGTCCATTTTAGTGCCATGTCCCAGTTTGGAAAATTGGGGTCTGGAACCTTCTAGAGCCATTTTGAGGCATTAAACATTATTTTTTTGGGTTATGATGTTTGAAACTTGTTCCCACACCCTCAACAACATTCTACACTCTGATACCTTTCGAACGATGCAAACCATGCCTTAATCGGGGCTCGTATGTGAAAATGATGTCTCTCTCAAGTTGAACTACCTTGTTGACCACCATGGTGCACGTGGACTCCACATAAACCCCTCTTAATCAAACATATGTGGCTATCCATTCATGCAATTTCAATAATATTCTATAAGTTCCAAACCTTGTCACTAATTAAGGGTTGAGGAATTCAAAACCCTACCCCTATATGACTATTGGGATATGTTAAATACTAGGTTGCTAGGAGGGGAAGGGGTTCCATTCTTTAGCATTGTATTTTTTCCATAGTTGAGCATAACACCTAGGAGTGGTAATTTGAGAGAATAAAAGAGGAGGAGATATTTTGTAGAAACCATATAGGCCACATTATCAAAGGCAACTCCACATATAATGTCTCTTTCTTGCACTTTCATTTGAAGAAAATGTAGCAGAGCGAGCTCACCTTCTAGTTGGGTTTTCTCTTGTATTGGGTTTCCTAGGTTATATATTATTTTTATTTCTGTATGGTGTGTGAGTATTTATTTATGTTATCTATTTTTCACATTTAATCTATTTCATATATTTTAAGTAGAAAACTAGTAATTAAAGAATATGAGATCTAAAGAAAGTTAACCTTCACAATAAATATTTTATTATTTTGTTAGATATGTTGCGATGAACTATCTAGTGGTATATCTATTGCATTTTACAAATCATATTGGTATCCTAGCAGGTTTTCTTGTGAAATTTGAGGAAATTTGCAGGGACCCATGAATCAGTTTAAGAAGAAAGTCGTAGAACCCTAGCCATGGTTGATGAGTACATAACAATGCTCAAGATCCAGTATAGGAGATATTTGCAAGACTGGAAGAGAAATTCTCTGACATATATCACAATATGTCCCTCCTCATGGTGGATCTAGTAAGCAATATTGGAACGTTCAGAGAATGGATACTCAAACATAGAGATCATATTAGATGGGAAACTGGGGGATAACGAAGACCCAGAAAAGGAGTCGTGGAACGAACCTAAGAAAGAGAAACTGACTTCTAGTACCATAAACCCTTCACAATATTTACTCAATATGGAAGCAAAAGTGGGCATAAATCCATACCAAGATGATATCAATGCATTAAAACTGAATCATTGGTTGTAGTAACTAGAAGTTTATTTCAACATTCACCATATAGATGAAGAACAAAATATATCATTTTCTACACTGAAGTTAGAGGGCCATGCTTTAACTTGGTGGGACATCCATATGGAAACACTTAGAATGGAGGGTGATTCGCCAATAACTAGGTGGGAGGAATTCAAAACCCTCATCAAATCCCAACTCTACCCTATCGGGTATGTAGAGGACCAATGGATCAGGTGGCACTACTTTAGGCAAAAGAAAGGGAAGAGTGTATATGAGTACACCATTGAGTTCAGAAACATGACTATCATGTTGAGTACCTCTCCCAAGAGCCTAGATGTACTCCTCAAGTATATGGGGGTCTACATATCCATCTACAAAATCAAGTGATTCTTTTCAAGCCAAGAATAATGGATGAGGTATGTGTACATGCACATTATCTAGGAAACATAGGCCATAAGAAAGGGCAACTGAGCAGTTCCAAGAAGAAAGAGGACTAGGAATATTCCAAGGACGGGAAGAAGAAGTGTAAAGGGGGAAAGGATAAGAAAATGAAAACCATTTCACACCATCAATACAAGGATACTAGCAACCATTTTAACCATTTCAATATTGATGGGAACACTAAGGAAAAGTGTTGGAAACTACATCCAAAGTTGAACCCAAAGAACCACAATAAGGATGCAAAGAAAACTAATATTCTAGCCACAAGTTGGAGTAATCAAGTTGAAAGCATCTATGTTGTGGATGAGAGGATGTATGCACATAAATGCAGAAGGTGGTGAATTTGAGTAGCCTTCAATACCATGAAGACAAAGAGATGAACAAACTCTTCCACATTAAGATTCAGGTCAAGAAGACCAATAAACACGCTATGTTTGACTTTGATTCACATGCTAATATCATAGTAGTGGATTTCATTAGCAAGCTTGGATTGGCGTTTCATGATCATCCTAGACCATATCTATTTAGATGGGTAAACAAGGATGCATAGATCAAGGTAACAAAATAATGTAAGATTAAATTTTTTGTAAGTGTTTATTTTATTGATGAAGTGGAATTGGACGTGGTACCCCTTGATGTATGTGGAGTAGTGTTTGGAATCCCATACGTGTATATGCAGGATGAAATCTTCATGCAAAGGGCCAAATAATACTGACTAATCAAGGATGGGAAGTCCTACATCATCAACGTGCATAAAGGAAAGTCAAATATCCCATTTGTAAGTGCAAACCAAGACAAGAAGTTGATTAGCTCTGGTAAGAAATATCTTTCTCTTATCTTAAGAGAAAATCAGTCTAATGATGAGTGGATAAGAGTAAAGGCATCCTTGGAGGGGTTTGCTAAATATCATAAACATCAGTTAGAGTATTTTCTATAGGCATATAGAGGATTTTTTTAGGATATTGAAGGGATACCACCTATGAGGGAAGTGGAGCACGAAATACAATTATTTCCAAACTCCCCATTGATGAATATTGGGCTAGATAAAAAAATTGTTCTAGAAAAAAATGAAATGAAGAAGAAATTGCAACAACTATTGGAGCAAGGTGTGATCTGAGTAGGAACCTCACCTTGTGGGTCATCTATCATAATTTTACCAAAAACGGATGGGACTTGGTGAATGTGTATTGACTACAGAGTATTGAACAAGATTACACTAAAAAATAGGTACCCTCTGCCCAGGATCGATGACCTGTTAGATCAATTGCAACATGCAAAATATTTCACCAATTTGGATCTCAAATCGAGATACCACCATGTATGCATAAAGGAAGAAGACACCTAGAATACTTCCTTCAAGACAAGGAATTTTTTTGTATGAATGATTGGTCATGCCATTTGGTTTATGTAATGTGGAAACTACATTTATGAGACTGATGAATGGTGTATTAAATCCATATCTATATTAATTTTTTATTGTCTATTTGGATGATATACTAGTTTATAGTGCTACCTAGGATGACCACATCTCACATCTCATGCAGGTGTTAGAGACTCCGAAGACGCACCAATTGTTGGCTAACCTAAAAAAAAAGTGAGTTTTCTCAGCAGTCATTGGTGTATTTGGGGTATGTGGTCGGGAGAGGGGAGATCAAGATAGATCCCGCAAAGATGGAGGTCATCATGATTTGGGAAGTTCATACAAATGTCACTGAATTTAGGAGTTTTATTGGGGAAATATAATACTTGTGAAAGTTCATAGCTTCATTTTCAATGGTAGTTGCACCACTCCACACTATAACAATGAGTGGTAAGAGTTTCTAGTGGGGGAAGAATGAGCAGAAGGATTTTGATGACTTGAAAAGAAATATCATTCAAGCACCAGTTCTTGCATTACCAAACTTGCAAAATCCTTTAAAAGTGGAGACAAATGCAAGTGGGCATGGCATGGGAGTAGTTTTGATGCAAGGAAGAAGTCATGTATGCTATCATTCTAAAATATTTCATGGGGAATTTCTTAGGTACACTACCTAAGACAAGGAACTTTATGCCCTGGTTCAATCTATCAAAAAGTTGAAGCACTATATGATGGGAAAGGAGACCATAATCCAAAAATATCACCAAGCACTACAATATGTGTAGGCCTAGAGTAAGATACAACAATCCAGACATTATAAGTGTATGGGGTTTTTACAAAAAAATCATCTATTCAAGTACAAGAAGGGAAGCACTAATGGGTTGTTAGAAATTATTTCAAGGCCACCCACATCCAATATTACAGCTTTAGGAACTCTCGTGCACATGAATCCTTTTACCCATGATGGATACAAAGAGGCATACACAGAAGATGAGGACTTCAAGGAGGTGTTTCAATAGATACAAAGCCAAATTCATATAGAATAAGGGGATGAAAAATACTGAATATCATTTCTAGAATGGGTTACTCTACAAGCTCGACAAACTTTGTGTCCCTAAAGTTGAATGGATGTAGCTTATCAAAGAGGCTCACACCTCCAAGGTTGTAGGACATTTTGGTATTGGTAAAACAGTTGCCAACTTACAGAAGTATGCGTACTGGCCCATAATGAAAGAAGATGTAGCACGATATATTAGAGGATGTATAATTTGTTGTAGCAACAAGCCCAGTAACAAGAATCGAGGTCTATATCATCCCTTAGTTGTACCCACTCGACCTCGGGAAAGAATTTTCATGGATTTTTTTGGACGTTTACCAACAACCAGGAAGGGACATGACTATTTATTTTGTGGTAGTTGAAAGGTTCAATAAGATGTGCATTCTCATGCCTTGTAAAAACACCATCAAAGGACAAGAAGAAACAAACATACATTCTTTGAATAGGTCTGGGCGTACTTTGGCATACCAAGGAGCATCATCTCCACTAGGGATACCAAATTTCTTAGTACATTTTTTACTCCATTATGGGAGAAGATGGACACTAAATTGAAGAGATATACAACCTTCCATCCACAAATTGATGGGCAGACAAAAGTAGTCAACAAGAATTTTGTGCAACTTTTGAGGGGTTACAATCAAAAGAACTTGAAGACCTGGGACGAACATATGATATACATACAACACTCTTTTTGGCACAGGGGTAGACCTAGGGTTCAAATCTCCAACAGTGCACCAACAAGCCCTAACTACTGGCCCTTTCGGAAACACCTACGGAGCAGATGAAGTCTCACCCGAAGTAGCAATAGGGGGTTGCAGGACACAGGTGTCTACAACCAGAGTGAGTGCAAAGTGGATCCAACACAATAATAACACATCATCTAGATATCATTTACCAACTTAAACCTACTTCACATAGTTATATATCAGATCTAACACAATGATACAATGACAGAATAATCAGAAGAAAAAAAAACACCACATCTATCACACAGAACAACAAGATATATGTGGTTGACCCTTTCCCTACGGCTACGCCCAGAGAACTATGTTTCTTGATATTATATAAAACATACAATTCTATCTACGCTCTTAGCTTGTAGATCTTCCTCTCTTGTCCTTTCTCCCTCTCTCCCCTTCTCTGTGAACCCATCTATAGGGTTGATCTTCGAACCCAGTTGAAGATCTTACAATACCAATAGTTTCTCACTCTCAACACTTTTTTATCCTTACCCAACAATCTCACCACAACAATGACAACAAACTCTCAATCAACCAACTCTGAGCCAACTCTCAACAACCCAACAATGTCATCCCTGGTCCTCTTGACCTTTATTTATACATTACAATATCTCATCGAAAACCTTAGGCTAAAACCTAGGTGTTAAAACCCTAAATACCCAAAACCCCAGGTCAACTTGAGCCATGTTCTCCGAGCTTCACCAACCTCTCTTTCCTTCTTTCCCACGCAGTGCTCCAAATCATCTATTGGTGGATTTTTTCACTTGTTGAGTTCTCCATGATCCATCTTCCTTGATGATCTATTTTCCTCGATCTTCTCATCCAATGGACCGTTCTCCCATACTTCGCTCCTTATTTTCTGCTTCTTCGACCACTTTGACCTGATCTTAGTCAATATGCCTTCCGTATAGTTTGTACTTTGCCTTTTCTTTTCCTTTTTTCTTTGTTTTAATTATTAATCCATAACTAAGGGCCAACAGGCCCCCAACACTCACCTGCGACTTATCCCGAGGCACTGTAGATCTGACTCTTTTGTTTTACTTTGACTTTAGACTATGTAGTGCATCCTGTCCTTTCTTCTCTGTTCCTCCCCACTGTGTGCAAACTGTATTTTCTGTGTCTGGTACCCATTTTCAACTACACCTAGTACCTAGACCATTCTTGTTGACAATAGGACAAGGTGGAAAGAAGAAAGGCTGAAGTGGAAAGAAGGATGATCGTGGGGAAAGAAAGCATGCAGAAACGAAAGTAACAGCTAGAGGGAAACACAACATGCGTGTATGCAAGAAAATGTGCACAAGGAAAGCGATAGCTAGAAGTAAGAACAAAACGCATGCATGGGAGGAAGACCTAAATTCGGTAGGGTTAGGGTTTTTGTAATACATTGTAAACAGATGAAGAGCTCGATAGATAATAATATATATATATATATATATATATATATATATATATATA
>JZKD02S1002048.1:108507-126292 GCA_000966675.3 Picea glauca
TATGTTATTTTATTTCCACGCTTGAGTCGCATAATACATGTTATTGGGCATTTGATGTTCTTTACTTCCGCATGCATCCTTTATATATTGTTTAAACCATAAATATGTAACATGCAAATGCAATAGCCAATATTCACATGCAATAACTAGCATGCACATGCAATAACCCTAAATATCTCAAACACACAACTGAAACACATCCAGAAACCCCTAGTGTATCAGATCTGCGAGACTGAACATTAGATCAGCAGTAAATATCTTGATCAGCGGGATCAGGGATATTTCAGTGGTATCAAAGCTTTAGTCCTTCCATCCCGTGACTAAAGACAATGAATATATCAGAAGAACCAGATGGTCGTGAGCACGTAGGTGAAAAATATGTCACTTACAACAGGTGTAGGGAAAGAAGGGATAGGCCTAACTTTCCTCCCTTCCCTCCCAGTTCATAGGAAGAGGAAGAGGCACACAGAGAAGCAAAGAGAAGAGTAGAGCACGAGGCTAAGTGCAAATCAGAGAGGAGGCTAGGTGACAGATATGAGCGACCAGAGGGCAGTGGTAAGGCCCCCGTGGATCTAGATGCAGCCTTCATGTAGGTTATCAGTGATATGCTAGCTAGTCAGTGGATCATGTCTCAATCTTTGGATCAAGTAGCGGATAGACTGGCTATGGTAGACATTCCAGGCACACAAGCCCCACATGCAGCATAGGGGAACTCAGGGGTAGGCAGTAGACCCCAGTCACCCACTCACACATACACCTCTGCAAGTAGGATTCCACATCCATTGTTTCCTAGTTTCCAGAGGGCACCCCCGATAACAGCACATATACCGATAGCATAGAGACCGCCCACTCATGCAGAGGACATTGTAGAGTATCACAGAGAGTATGCATCATTGGGCGATGAATTCCATCAGGATATGACCTTAGTCAAGTATTGTGGACTCAGACTTAGGAACCTCCCTAGAGAGCCACAGAGGGGAGGACCATAGCAGCATCAACAGTAGGGGAATAACATTGATTTCATCAAAAAAGTTGGTAAACTCACCATACCTTCTTTTGAAGGATCGCCCAAATGCACCGCCAGAGCTTGGGTACAGAAACTAGACACCTACTACAAGCTCAACCAGATGACTGAGTCAGAGGCCATCAGTTTCACCACCCTACACTTGAAGGGTGAGGCACACGAGTGGTGGTATCATGGATTGGTGACATTGGGTCATAGTTGCATCACCTCCTATAGAGAGTTCACAGAGAGACTCATGGATATATTTGACAGGAGGAATCTAGAGATCCATCTCAAAGATCTAGCCCAGTTGAGACAAACTGGCACAACAGAGGCATTCATCTCAGAGTTTCAGAGGGTAGCAGTGGCAGTGACAGACATATCTAAGCCTCAAATGGTCATTCTATTCATAGAAGGGCTCACAGAACCCTTGAGAGGATGGGTGAAGGCCTACCAACCTCATACCTTGTAGAATGTCATCCGACGCACTAGAGATTTGGCGGATTCAGTGCCAAAAACTAAACCCTTCATCAAACCCTTTGTACCACAGAGAGACAAGGATCAGAAGACTCCTCAAAGGGAATGGAAGGGAAAGATCAAGTTGGATGATGATATGCGACAGGAGTTGATGAGGAAGAAGCTTTGCTTTTCCTGTAGAGACCCTTGGGTCCTAGGGCATAGATGCATCAGAAAGGGATAGATCCACTACATTGAAGTGGAATCAGGCAGTGAGGAGGAGGATGAGGATGTTGAGGCACCAAAAGACAGTGATTCAGAGACTAATACCATTCATGAGCCAGAGCAGTAGCCGAAGAAACCTCAGATACCGGCTAGGGAATAGCCCAAGGAGGAGGCAAAACCTCATAGAGAGCTGAAATGGGGAACCATAGCCATCCTTTCAGGAGTACCAAGGTACAACAATCTTAGGCTCAAGGGCCTTATACAGGGGCAACGCATGATAGCGTTATTTGATGGTGGGGCCACCCACAACTTCATAGATGCGTCCTTAGTAGCCAGGAGGGGGTTACGCATGGAGGATTTTGAGGGATTCCATGTAGCAGTGGCAGATGGATACACGATGACATGCATGGATATGATCCCTAACCTAGAGGTCAAACTAGGCAACTACACCTCAATAGACACATTCTATGTAGTTGAGCTATCAGATACTGATGTTGTGCTAGGAGTATAGTGGTTGTATTCATTGGGGGAGATTGGGTTCAACTATCAGACATTGACAATGAGCTTTAAATATGTCAGTGGATCACGAGTTGTGCTGAGGGGAATGTCTACAGGAGCACCTCGAGCAGTATCAACAAAGAGGATGGGGTGGATATTTCGTCACGGAGATGTGGCTTACACAACAGATTTTTTTATCACCACGTGGAAGGATTTTGAGGGTAGGGAGCATTACCACCCACAGATCAAAGATATTCTGGGTCAATATGAGTCAGTATTTAGGCCGATACCACCAGGGAGATTTCCCGATAGGGGTTTTGAGCACATGATTGAGTTAGAGGCAGGGGCTACACCGGTGATTACAACACCCTACAAGCACCCCAAGAAATTCAAGGACGAGATTGAGAAAGCAATCAAATAATTTCTTGCTATGGGGCACATCAAGCCCAACATGAGTCCTTTTGCGTCTTCAGTCATCTTGGTACTGAACAAGGATGGAACGTTACAGATGTGCATCGACTACAAAGCGCTCAACAAGAAAACGATCAAGAATCGTTACCCCATTCCACGCATAGATGAGTTGATGGATGAGTTACATGGGGCAATCTTCTTCACTAATATTGATCTACGTTTAGGATACCATCAGATCAACATCAGGGAGAATGACATTGAGAAGACAACGTTCCGGTGCCATTTCAGACACTTTGAGTTTTTGTTCATGCCATTTGGATTAACCAACTCACCAACCACTTTCTAGTCTTGCATGAATCATATCTTTAGAGGACAATTGAGGAACTGCATCCTGGTATTCTTCGATGACATATTGATCTACAACAAGACATGGGATGAGCATCTAGCACAATTGGGGGAGGTCTTGGGTATTATGCAAGCACAGTATTTACATGCCAAGGAATCCAAATGTGAATTTGACATGAGAGAACTATTGTACTTGGGTCATATCATCAATGGGTAGGGAGTACAGGTTCATCGAGAAAAGATCAAGGCCATTTTGGATTGTCCAATGCCCAAGAATCTCATGAAGATGAGAGGATTCTTTGGGTTATGCAGTTACTAATGGCAGTTGATCAAGTATTTTTCACAGTTGGGAGAACTACTCACAGAATTGACAAAGAAGGGTTATTTTCATTGGACAGAGGAGTCACAGCAGACATTCGACAAAATCAAGGAGGTTATGAGAACTTGCCCTGTTCTAGCCCTTCCATACTTCTCACAGTCATTTGTCTTAGAGTGCAATGCATCAGAGGTGGGGATTGGAGAAGTTTTGATTTAGGGGGGGCACCCCATAGGGGGGGAACCCCATTGTGTTTGAGAGAATAAATATCAATGAGTCGGAGAGACTCTATCATATTTACGACAAGGAGATGCTAGCGATCATGCATGCCTTAACCAAATTTAGGAAGTATCTGGTTGGCAACAAGTTTTTAGTGAAGAATGAACATAACAGTCTCAAGTATTTCCTTGATCAAAAAGACCTCAGTGAGAGGCAACAGAAGTGGGTCTCAAATATCCAATCCTTTGAGTTTGACATTGAGTATGTCAAGGGAAAAAGGAATATCGTGGCAGATGCCTTGTCCAAGAGGCTAGAAAGATGTTCGATGATGAACATTTTTATAGATTGGAAAGCTCATTTGTTGGTGGAATACTCGAAAAACAAATTTTCTTGTGAAGTGATGGAAGGATAGGTGATGGATGATAGATATCGGGTTCTTGATGTCGTCATTTTCTACAAGGATCGAATCTACTTGGTTCCAGAATCCACCCTGAAGGGGAAAATTATGAAGGTATGTCATGATTCACCTACAACAGAGCATTAGGGGTACTTCAAAACATATAGGCATATGAGGGAGAGATTCTCATGGAAGGTTCTCAAGGGTGATGTGTTGAAGCACATACGAGAGTGCATGACTTGTCAGCAGAACAAGTCCGAGAAGACACACCCCGCAGGGCTACTACAACCTCTACCCATTCTAGAGCAGAAATGGGAGAGCATTTCCATGGATTTCATTACAGGCCTTCCTAGAGTGCAGGGAAAGGACTATATATTTGTGGTGGTTGACACACTGACAAAATTTGCACATTTATTCACCATACCCACAAACTATAAGGCCATACAGGTAGCAGAGTTGTTTTTTAGGAAGGAATTTCGGTTGCACAGGTTACCCAGACAGATAGTTAGTGATAGAGATGGGTGCTTCATTAGTGCATTTTGGCAGGATCTTTTCAGGTTGACAGGCACAGAGCTAGCCACGAGTACTAGATACCACCCACAGACAGATGGGTAGACATAGATCGTCAACAAATGGGTGAAGGGGTATTTGAGGAACTATGTGGTGGGGCAACAATGCACTTGGGTGAGATGGTTACATATGGGTGAGTATTGCTACAACACAACTTACCATATGTTTATCAAGATGTCATCGTTCAGGGAATTGTATGGGTACGATGCAACCTCATTTATGGAGACTATGTTTGGGGACAATAGGGTCTCAGGGGCCAAGGACTGGGTGGAGGAGAGTCATGGGATTCTTCAATCAGTAAGGGAGAACTTGCAGTCATCTAAGAACCAATAGAAGATATATGTAGACCGACACAGAGTTGAGTGCAGTTTTGAGGTAGGGGATTTGGTTTTCCTACGATTACAACCATACAGACAGTCCTCCTTGAAGAGGAGAGGAGCAGAGGAGTTGAATTCAAAGTTCTACAGGCCATACAGAGTCATCAGGAGGATAGGAGAGGTGGCATATGAGCTAGAGCTATTAGAAGGTAGCGAGATTCATAACATCTTTCATGTCTCTTGCCTTAAAAAGGCTGTGGAACAACAGGTTATCATTTCAGAGGAGTTGCCACCCTTGGATGGGGAGGGTCAGTTGGAGCTAGTGCTAGAGGAGGTAATAGAGCAGAGAGAGCGTAGATTGAGGAGAAGGATCATTAGGGAGTGCTTGGTTAGATGGAGGGGTCTTCCAGTGGAGGATGACACATGGGAGGGAGAGCATATCTTACAGCACCCAGGATTGATGTTGCTTGAGGACAAGTAATCTCAGGAAGGGAGGACTGTGATGTCCCGTTCCCAAGAGTAGGCTAGCAGGGAGTGACTTAGTAGTCTATGTGTTCTTGTAGACTATATTCAGGAACAAACAGGGAAAAAGATGGAGAAATAAGGAGGAATTGATGGATAAATGATGAATTAAGCCAAAATACTTAGGAAAAGTCACTTAAGCCTAAGTCAACGAAGAATTAGAATGAAAAGGTNCTAAAGGGGGACTTAATTAATTAATTATTCACCTTAGGAGGAAAAGAACCTAGCTTAAGTGAGGTCAATGGTGAATTAGATTGGGAAAGGTATAAAGGGAGGAATTTGACCTAATTCCTCATTATGCATTATTATGATTTGATGTTGAGAATTCCCAGAGGAGGAAGAGAGTCGACTTTACTGTTTTGTGGATTTCTAGAGGAAACCACCATCATTGATCGGTTTCAATGTTGAGAGACACACCCTAGAGCATCGGAGATACCATCCAGGTATTTCACCGTGCTATTCAGGAGTATCCAGTGCAGAGTGTGAAGCTCATCCAGTGAGGGTGCAAGTTAGATTGAGGGTTTGTGGAGCTGCATAAGGTTCGAGCTTAGATTGCAGTTTCCTTCCGACCTAGTTGATATCCAGCCAGGGTGCTCATATTGAGCCAGCTTCCATAAGATTTTGAGGGTGTAATCTTGCAAGGCGCATTGTCTAGCCATTTAGGGCGTAACTCTTCTAACAGGACATTTGAGGTTGCAGACGGAGCATCATGAAAGATCTGGGGAAACCCTTCTGACCCAGTTCTGCATTTGGTGAGACCATCGTTTGATTACTATAGCAGTATATTTCATTGTTGGAATCATTTCGGGTGCATCCGGTGTCCTAGGAGGTGCGCAAACCCCCAAGGGTCTAGATCCAGTGTCTTAGAGACCAGATCTAACATATGACACTCATCCATTTCAGTATAGAGGCTAGGGTGCTTCTATTGGAGTAGTTTCCAGCTCATTCTGATGGTCTATCCTTCCGGACGACATTTCCAACTGGTAGCGGTTACCATATTTCTCCAGAATCACATATTTTTGTCGATCTATCCATGCATGAATCAGATCTTCCTTCATCTTCTGATCACAGGTATTTTTATGTTATTTGTTTGTATTCCAGTGACGATCCATGAGGTCTAGTTGATGATTATACTCTATATTTCCAGTATGTTATTGTATTTCCATGCTCGAGTCGCATAATACATGTTATTGGGCATTTGATGTTCTTTACTTCCACATGCATCCTTTATTTATTGTTTAAACCATAAATACGCACATGCACATGCAATAAGAAACATGCACATGCAATAACCAACATGCACATGTAATAACCATAAATATCTCAAACACGCAACTGAAATGCATCCTAAAACCCCTAGTGTATCAGATCTACGAGACAGGACATTAGATCGGCAGTAAATATCTTGATCAACAGGATTAGGGATATTTCAGGCACCACGTAGACCGTTGTATACCTGAAGAGTGAGTTTGAAGAAGCTTACAACAAGTTCAAAAAGGAGCGACACCTTTTTACTGTGAAGATAAATGAACTCCAGGAGGACATGCTCATGGCGCTAGAAACATGCAAGGACATGGAGTGGTGGCATGAAAGGGTGCAACAAGGCGTAGACATAATCGAATACATTGATGCAATCCAACAGGTTCGAGAGAAATAAGAACACGATATTCGGATGATAAGAAAAAGAAGTCTTGATCTCATGAAGTGATCAACCGAGTATTGGGATAAGATGTCCCAAGAACCACACCGAAAAATTCAAGAGGAGTGGGCCAAGTGCAAGAAACATTGGAGAAAAATCAACAAAGTAGTGAAGGATATTGGAATCCCCGAGTTTAGCACCCCTGACGACTTCGTCGACCTGTGCGAAATAGTTAAAGCGCATGCTCAACAAGAGGCATCATGGGCCGAAGAGTTAGCGACGGTGACTGACGCAACACTGGGACAAGTGCAACGATTCATTAAACATCCAATTAAGGCTCAATCGGTGCTATAATAGTTAAACAAAAGTATGGTGAAGTACCGAGCACATGCGATGCATTTTCGAGGATTTTACGCGGCTCTGATGAAACAAAACATGTTTCTGTGGGCCCAAACCTACGAAGAGTTGTTTATTAGTTGGTCAGAGTATGAGAAAATTCATCCTTTCAAAGAACTGTCTTGAGTTGACTGTTAAAGAAACTGTTAGAAAATGACGGCACGTGGCATATTTTGCTTAGCTTAAAACTTCACTTAGCCATTTTTTTCAGTTGGAATTTAGACTATAAATAAAGACATCAACCAATTAATAAAGGGTCAATGGTTGTCACAAGAAATCTTTCTTTTTGGTTGTTAAGAATTATTTTGAAGTTGCTTTGAATTAAGAAGTCCTTTTGGACCTGAGACAAGTCATTTTCATCAACTGCATGTATGATTGGATGCGGAGAATAATTATTTCCTATCCTATTTCATGAATGATGTTGTAATGAGTAAGAGCAATTAATTTTGTTGTCAAGTTATCTGGTGCAATGTTTTGTTGTTCCTTGCTTTCATGATGAAGATGAATCATTGTGTTATCATGTGATGAATGGTTATGGTAGATGAATTATTTTTCTTTCCATTATCTCATTGCATATGTGTTTTCTTTCTGGTAATTTGTATCTCAAACAATAATTTGATGCTCACATGGTTAATGTATTAGTATTAGGCCTATGGTATAAAATTGTCATCTGCATGCTTGAGCAGCAGGTTATCCCAAGCTCAGCCTCTTCCCTAGTAGTTTAAAACTTAATTTTGTTTGTTACCAAGTTGGTTTATATAAACTTACATATCATATCGGTCCCACCCAAGAGAAAATACAAAAGAGAATAGTCTGAACTCAATGAAGAGCCTTCACAAGAAAATGTAAAGCCCATCAATAATTTGGTCGGATCACAAGATATGGAGAACAATTCCACTATTAAATGTTGCAGATTATAATTAGGCCTCGGTGGAAGGTTTGGTTCCTACTGTTGAATCAAGGGATTTAAGACCCATCAACATAATTGGTGCTAGAAGGAGGGACCGAGAATGAATGGCTGGATATACATTTTACATAGTATTTCAGACAACCGATAGATTCAAAAACAAGCCACATGCATGGCTAGTCATTCCCACAACAACCCACACATGTTGAGTACTCATGAAAAGAGTAACTCACCCCAGCCCGAGGAAGAATATTTTCACCCATAAATACCCTACGCTCTTCCTCACGAGGAAGTAAATAAATTCAGAAGAATCATAAGGGCATATGAGCGACATATTGGTGCATTGTCCTTATCTCCGATACTAACTCAAAGAAAGAAACAAAGAAGACCAGCGATTAGTACTCCCGACGAGGTATTTGTACACTCGGTAGAGGACTTAATATATTTCTCAATCACCAAAATCCAAGATCCTATGTATTTAATACCCGAAATGCCAGTCGACGACATCTCTGAACCAGAGGATTTTTCGGAAGAAGAAGAGTCTAATTCAGATTCCGATAGTATGGAAAACAACATTGACCACGAGGGAGAAGGGGAAAACCCACCTCAGAACAACCAACCCTGGTTGGCCAGAGACGCTCTGGCCATCCCAGGTCGAGTACATAATCTTCCTCAACACCCGAAGAAAATACTCCCTAAATTTGACCCTAATACATCAGGACTACCTGAAGATCACATCAAGAAATTCATACTAGCAATAAAGCTTATGAACTTCCAACATGAAGACGCAGTATGCAGGCTTTTCCCTTATACATTCAAAAATTTTTCTTCCACGTGGTATTTTAATCTACCTGTAGGATCTATAACCAGTTGGATGAAGTTCCAGAAAGATTTTTTAGACAAATTTTCCGAAGAAAATACTACGGGAGCTCTGATGGCCAAGTTATTCGACGCCACCATGAGTTCGAAAGAAAGGGTCAAAGACTTCAATAAGAGATTCACAACCATATTGAACAAGTTTTAGCCCAAATCTAAGCCAACTTAGGAATTGCAAATCGAAGTTTATGCTAACGCTCTCCCAACTTCTATTTCCATGTTCATGAAAAGGGCTACTAAACGAACCCTAGCTGAGAATTTTGAAGAAGCCAAAATGATAGAGTTCCAGATGAAAGGGTGTAAATAAGGCTATTTTTCTCTAATTAATAAAGAAGATCAACCTCTTCCCAGGAGAGGACTTCTTTTGGCTAGAACTTTAGGGAAACAAGCGGAACAGACCCTCGACAAGGGCAATGGAGACATAGAAGATCTACAAGATATGGTTAAGAAATTATCAAACAAGATCATAGACATGAAGAGAAATGCATGGGAAGGAAACCAAGGCCAAAGGCCCTATAAGCCTTTCTTTAAAAGGAACCCTCTGTTCAAGGCAATTGAACCTCTCCCAGCTAACTTAAATATCTATCTAAGAAATGTAGCATCTGATTCTTTCTGTACGTACCACCAGGAAAACCACTCCGAAAGAGACTGCCCTCAATGGCTACATGCCATGAATTTTATGGCCAATTGGTTTTTGGACGAAGTTTCCCTGACCGAACAATCAAGAAGTTCAATCATGAATATTGTTGACCAATAAGAGATTGATCCACCATAAGATACAACCATGCTAATACATGATCTCAACCTGATCATGACTTCCGACGACCTGTTTGAGTCTCAAGAACCACCCGTAGAAGTCTTGGTTGTGCAAACGCAAAGTAAAGGTCCACATGTCTCAAAAGACATCGCTTCTACCCAAACTCTGAAGGATAATACAACTCTCAATCACCCGAAAAGGGATTTTGTTCTTAGTAAAGGACCTATAAGCATCCATACCCGAGAATCGCCCAAACTGGATTACAATGTAGTTGAAGATTTGAAAAAGTTAAGGGCTAATATATCAGTCATGGATATATGCAAGATCCCTCAACTGAAGGACTTCCTGCTACAAGATTTGAACTCGATAGAAAAGCCTGCAACTAGCAATGGTCGAGAAAGAAATCTAGCTTCCACAAACACAGTAAATAAAACAACGGTGAATACATGTTCGAAAGATAAGAAGGGGTAGCCTTTTGTCCCACCTTTCCTCTTAACGTTCGAAGTTTTCAAAAAGAAACTCCACAATTGTTTGGTATATTCAGGAGCATCTTCCAACATTATGCCCTTGTCTATTTGTAAAAAGTTAAATGCAGTTCCTCTTAAGAGCGATAAACATGTGATACAACTAGACTGAACTCAGGTCAAGGTCATGCGGGAAATCAAAGATGTAATGATTAGAATAGAAACACACCCTAAGTTTTTACAAGTGATTGACATAATTGTAGTAGATATCCCAGAGGCCTATGGACTATTGCTGAGCCAAGACTGGTCTGAAAAATTGAATGGATACTTTAGTACAGACTGGGCTCACCTTTGGCTACCACTGAAGGGGTACAAAAACATGATCATAATCAATAGGGAAAGGTATCTGAAGCATACCGTCACTGACTTAGAAACCTTGAACGAACCTTCATCGACATATTTCCCTGTACTGGGGAATTATTCTTGTGACTCCTACTTTGGGAAATTCCCCCCCCTCTTATCCGACGTTCCTCTCACCTAGAACTCTAAAATGGAGTTTCAATAGAAATCGTCGATACCGATAGAGGAAACCCTCTTCTGCCTAGAACCCATGTCAAAAAACTCAGAGATAGAAATGGAAGAAAAGGAAAATAATGGGGAACGAGAAGCCTACACATCCTTCCCATAATGTTGGATCTTGTATTTTGATGGATCCAAATCGCAAAAAGGGTAAGGGGCAGGGTGCATCCTCATTGATCCTAAAGGTAAATGTTATTTCCTATCCTGTAGGCTAGAATTTGAGTGCACCAACAACACCACCGAGTATGAAGCATTAGTGCGGGGGTTAAAGAAAGCTTGGGACTTAAATGTCAAAATATTGAAGGTTTTCAGAGATTCTGAGATTATCATTAGACAGGTGAGAAATACTATACATTTCAATTCCCCGCACTTAAATAATTATCAATAGGAAATGCATAGGTTAATAGAGAATTTTGAAGCCTTCAATATCACCACGATTCCCATAGTGAAGAATATTCTTATTGATTCCCTAGCCACAAATTTTTTGAGGTTGTCACCTCTAGAGGATTATGAAGCCTCCTGATTCACTATGGAGCAACTTTACAAACCGTCGGTGACTAACAACATTTCTAATTGGAAAGTCTTTGAAGGAGATGAAAAGATCATAAAATTCCTAACTAACTAAGACAATTTTAAAGACTTGGCTATTGATGATGAATTATTCCAAGAACAACCAGTAGGAACCGATCCTTGGATAGGTCAACCTGTTGACAGATAAAAATCTCACATGATCCCAAAGGGGATAGCCAACTTGGAAAATCTATTGGATCTAAAAGAACAATTTAGGGGGCCTAAAAACGCAAAGATCAACAGTTCCTTTCCCCTGCACAAGACTATAAATCTCGAAACCCTTAAGAAACCAAGGGAGGTAAACCTCGACAAGACTATATCTAATGAGGAGAGGAAGGCCCATCTCAAACTATTTAGACAATATCAAGATGTCATTGCTTGGTCCTATCAATATTTGAAAATCTATGATACCTGCATCATCCAACACATTATCCCTTTAAAACCCGAAGTAAAACCCTTCCAAAAGAAGCTCCAGAAATATCACCCATCCTTGGAACCTCTCATGTACTAGGAATTTAAGAAACTCTTAGATGCCAAAATCATCTTCTAGGTTAGACATTTTGCGTGGGTAGAAAATTTGGTTCCAGTGA
Organism: Picea glauca; assembly: GCA_000966675.3. NCBI lineage: Eukaryota > Viridiplantae > Streptophyta > Pinopsida > Pinales > Pinaceae > Picea > Picea glauca. The sequence continues at coordinate 120,565 of JZKD02S1002048.1, forward strand.
GGAAAAAATCGGGAGAAATTCACTTATGCGTAGATTTTATAAACCTCAACAGAGCTTCGAAAAAGAAAAATTACCCAGTCCCACCAATGGAGAAACTCCTCCAGACCGTGTTGGGTTCGGAGATTTTCTCTCTACTGGAAAAATTCTTAGGTTACAACCAAGTTTTGGTCTCAGAAGAAGATCAGTTCAACCAAGTTTTCTCTCTACTAGACGGCTTCTCAGGTTACAACCAGTCACCTTCTGAACCAAGTGGGGAACTTTTGCTTATAAACGCATGCATTTCGGGTTAATTAATTTAGGAGCGACCTTACAAAGGGACATGGATGTAGCATTTCGGGGACTAATAAACAAGTGTGTGGTTGTGTATCTAGACGACGTAACTGTGTACTCAAAGAACATAGAGGAACACATCCAACACTTAACTCAGATTTTTGAAAGGTGTAGGAAGTATGGTATATCCTTAAATCCAAAGAAAACTATTTTTCGCATCGAAGAAGGCAAGTTGTTAGGTCATATTATATCCCAAGAAGGCATTCTCAAGGACCCAGAAAGGATTAAGGCCATAGCTCAACTCTCGTTGCCTCATAATAAGAAATCTATGCATTCCTTCTTCGTAAAAATCAATTTTGTGAGGAAATTCACTCCCGATTTCGCAGAAATCATCAAACCCTTACAATTTTGTGGGATGATGAATGAAAAGATGCTTTTAGCAATATCAAAACCACTATATCCTGGGCCCCTATGTTACGAAGTGCCAATTTCAATAGGGATCTCTTCCTCTATACTTTCACATTTGACCAGTCGTTAGCCACAATATTGAGTCATAAATATGATGATAATAATGAAGCCTCGGTGTCGTTCATGAGTACTAACCTCCAAGGAGCCGAACTGAATTATCCTTCCATAGACAAATAGGCTTATGAAGTATATAAAGTAGTGAAACACTTTAGGTCCTACATCCTTAAGAACCACACCAAGGTAATTGTGCCTCACCCTGCGGTTCGATCCTTGTTTACTCAGCAAGAGATGGGGGAAAGAAGAGGGAACTAGATGGCGGTGGTCCAAGAATTTGATTTAGATAAAAAACCTGCCAAACTTGTTAAAGGGAAAGGGTTGTGAAAACTCGTGGCTGAAGCCCAAGACAAAATAAATGAAGATTCTGGATGGGAGAATGAAATCACATTATGCTGTGGTGAAGCTTCATACATTTCCCCAGGTCCCGAATCTTGGTATGAGAATTTGAATTATTTCCTACACCATGGGACCTACCCAAAAAATCTCAACCCTAGAGAAAGAACAGATCTCAGGTTGAAGTCTGCACAATATCTTCTCCTGAATTCAGTACTCTTTGAGATCAATTATGATGGGGTACTATTGAGATGTCTTGAACGAGAATATGCATACAAAGTCCTGAAGGAGCTCCATGATGGCCCCGCCGGTGGACATTTCGCAGGAAACACAACCGCTCATAAGATACTGAGAGATGGTTATTATTGGCCCACCTTGTTCAAATATGACCACACATACACTAGAAACTGTAAAGTTTGTCAAATCAGTGCTGGGAGGGAGAAGAAAGCAGCAATCCCACTCCAACCTGTGATTGTTTCTAGGCATTTCGAGCAATGGGGGTTAGATATCATAAGAGAAATTACACCAAGCTCTTCAAAAAAACAGAAGTACAATTTAAATATCACTGATTAATTCAAAAAATGGGTGGAGGCTATCCCTCTGACTCATGTGAACAAGAAAGTGGTGATCCAATTCATAGCTCACCAACAAATAGTGAAAATATGGTTTGACAAGCATAAGGCTAAAGAGAAGAAATTTGAAATAGGTGACTTAGTCCTGAAATGGACAGAGCAAATGATCCAAAAGGGAAACATTCGAAGTTTCAGAATATGTGGCTTGGACATTTCCAGGTGGATGAGAATATTGGGGTAGGCACTTATCGACAGTCACGCATTAGTTCCCAATTCGTGTGCAAACCAAAAGGACCATTTGAATATGTCGATATAGAACAACTTTCCACGTGCCTTTGCCATCATACCACGCAGAATTTATTTGCACAGATTCGGCGGTAGGTTGTTTTGAATTTCATCCATCATTCGTATTAACTTCTTGATACAACTGGTAGAACCTCTGTCGTTATATCCTTTTGAGCCAATGTAAACCAACTTATTGTGTGCGCAAATAAGATTTGAGCATCCAGAGGAGCGAGACGACCAATCCAGAGCGAGATTTCAAGGTTCAATGAGTATTAAAAACCATTTAGAAAGTATTACAGGTATGTATCAACCCATGGACATTTAATGCTTCATCTCATATGGTTTATCCAACGTCACTCTGTACGCATGCCTAAAGGATCATTTTTGGTTGCAGGAATAATGCCTCCAAAGAAACATACCACTAGGAAATCTCCAAGAGAATCAAAGCTACAAGAAACAGAGATGGGAGAGGGTTCCTCCCCAATGGTTTCTAGACAACTAGAATTTGTTCCAAAGCCAGTGCCCATCATCAAAACAACCACCAAGAAGTCTTTTGTTGAGTGCCTAACCTTTGGAGAAATAGAGGTGAACATTGGGACCAAGACAATGTTCCCGCATTGGGAAGAACTTTTCAAGAAAATCAAGCGTGAGGAGTTCCTTGAATATACCTTGCACAATGATCCTGATACGAGAAGACTCGACGATGAAGTCCTCCCGAATGTCCTCAAGGCATATCTGCACATGGTGGAAAGCCAGACTCTGATATTTCCCTTCATCGAGCTCCTGAAATGGCTTATTGATACACTGACGCACAAAAATGTTTGATTAATTAAGGCAAAGGCGAGTGCGTCGGGGTTTTCCTACCATCAGAGGTTCAAAGTTACTAAAATCTCAGGGAGACGGAAGAGAATATGAACATTGATCTTCTCATAAATTTCTATGCGAAACATGACACCAACAAAGTTATGGTGTCGTGGTGGAGGGAAGACAAAACATTCACAAACCGAACTTTCAGCTGTATCCGACAACCAACCTAAGGGATCTGTACATATATCTGATGGCTCTCCTCTGTCGATTAAATGGGGAGAAATATTTTTCCCTATTTTCAGAGCCTTGGATGCCTTTGGATTATACGGTATCCATTTCAAGAATAAGTTTCAATTAGGGTCCCATCATCTCCAAACAGCTGAGTACTTGCATACAACAGGCTTAGATGCCAAAAGAGGGAGAAACCCCATCCTTTTACATGGCATATTACCTATTGGATGTTGTTTGCACAAGAAATGCCTTCGCTGGAATGAACTTAAACTGGCATACCTCAGAGCTCCCGGTCCATGTGTATTTAGGCATCTTGTGAGAGAACAGGTACAAGAAATCATACTCTGTCATTTACGATCAGTTTATTGCACATATTCATTCTTTACTGTTCAGGAAAGAGTGTCCAAGGTTCTCGGATGCAGCTAAAAGAATTATATCCAAATTAGGAAACTTGTATCTGTATGAGCATGACACCTACAACAGGGTTTTCGGTGCCATCAAAGCACCACATATGTTACCTGTATATGTCCCCGATCAATTAGTAGTCGGGGAAATCTATTATCAAACCATCCTGTAGGGTTATAATGCCACTCTGGTAAAGGATAAGAAGCAGGCCTTCATACCTTATGGGTTTCATGTTGGTTTCTACATGGTAAAATACATAGCTCAGGCCAAGCAATAAGGGTTAAGATAATTAGAATTTTGATTCCAGACTGGTTGCTTTCGCAAGGACGACCCTAAGGGTTTAGTTTTGAAGCACGTGTCCCAAGTATCTTCTTGTTGGCCATACGCCCATGACAGATTTGAGAACAAGATCTTCACTGAAAATGCTCAAGACTGGAATGAAGTAATGGAAAGGATGGTTGAACCTAAGGAAACTAGGTTCAAGGCTATGAGATTGGATGAGCAAGTGAAAATCCTAGAACAGATGGCTCAAGAGGTCCTCATAGCTAGAGGAGAAAGGATGGCATCTGAACCAACCGAAGTAGTGGAATCTCCTCAAGAAATCATCGAAACAACAGAAGTTTCCTAGGTAGCCCCGATACTATATTTAGATTTCTCTGAGGTACACACTGTGTAGGGGATGGGGGGACTCATGTATCAACAGGCTCAGTTGTTAATGAAGTAGATGAAGGATAACCCAGATTTCATCGTAGTTCCAAAGCTTTCGACCGAAATCTAGGAAGAAATCTTAGTGGGGGCAAGCAACCCTGATTCCATAAACCTTGGTAACATCAATGGGTCAAATAACCTTGATTCCACGAGGCCACCAATTGGATCACTGACAGCCATAATGACTCAACCAGAGGCAGGCTGGGTGGCCGTAGAAACATGTGTGCCTAATACTTTGAGCAAGCTTATAACTATATATAGTGATGATGAGAGCCCGAATTCATCTCACGATACCCCTGTGCATGTCCAAGAAGAAAAGGGACCTAAGAAGACGCCTTCTCCTAATCCCGAGGTTTAGACCCTAGAAGTCTCACGAAAAGAAAAAGAAGCTGAAATTATTCCCAACACAACGAACCCCAAAGTGCTGGAGACCCAAGTTGATGATCCGAAGGATAATTCATAATCGGACGAGCCAAAGAGAGGATCCCCACAAAAGGAAGTCGGTGATTTGACTATCGACAAGCAAGTAAATATCAAGTCTCTTCCTGATGCCTCTATTCCGCTCAATACTCAAATCCTTGACAAGCGAAATCTAGAGCTCGGGCCTTTAGAGCACAACAAGGAGGTTCAAGAACCTGACCTGGAACAGATACATACCACCAGAAATCTGGGAAACACACTCACATGGGATGATCAGAAGATTCCTGAGCATGTAGATGAGGTAGTCGATATTTATGTAATCTCCTATGACTGAAAGAGGAAGGCCATAATCCAAATAACCACAAAGAAAAGGAAGATTATGTTGAATCATTCTATCCTCATCAGCGCAGAGGAGAATTTGATAAACACTAAAAATGCCAGAACATCTGATCTCATTGGCGTAGGGAAGGCACTCTCATATGCCAACCTAGACATGGCCAAACGGGATGAAAAGAAATTAGTCATCGCCCTGAAGGAGATAGAAAATTTGCATCATTTGGATGAATACTACAAGGGCACCACACAGACCATTGTATACCTGAAGAGTGAGTTAGAAGAAGCTTACAACAAGTTCAAAAAGGAGCGACACCTTTTTACTGCGAAGATAGTTGAACTCTAGGAGGACATGCTCATGGCACTAGAAACATGCAAGGACATGGAGCAGTGGCATGAAAAGGTGCAACAAGCCATAGACAGAGTCGAATACATTGATGCAGTCCAACAGGGCCGAGAGAAAAAAGAACACAGTATTCGGATGATAAGCAAAAGTAGTCTTGATCATATGAAGAGATCAACCGAGTATTGGGCTAAGATGTCTCAAGAAACACACCGAGAAATTCAAGAGCAGTGGGCCAATTGCAAGAAACATTGGAGAAAAATCAACAAATCAATGAAGGATATCGGACTCCCCGAGTTGGGCACCCCCGACGACTTCATCGAACTCTGCGAAATAGTTAAAGCACATGCTCAACAAGATGCCTTATGGGTCAAAGAGTTAGTGATGGTGACTGATGCAACACTAGGACAAGTGAAATGATTCATGGAACATACAATTAAGGCTCGGTCAGTGCTACAACAGTTAAAAAAAAGTATGGTGAAGTACTGAGCGCATG
>JZKD02S1002048.1:139281-150263 GCA_000966675.3 Picea glauca
GGTGTACTGTGTATGTGTGTGATTGTTTATTTATTACTGCTCATTATTGGATAATAATTCTACATTGATATAACATTTGAAGAAAACGGATTAATATTACATTATTACTGATTCATCCCCCCTCTCAGTAATCCAACAGTTTCCCCACTGGAAGTCTATGATGTTCTATTAGCCCAACCATATATTTGGAAGCGTCATGTTTTTTATGAGTCTCAAACCAGTAGCATCATTGTTATTCTGGGGGGTCAACTCGACAGGATACCAGAGGTAGTTCTGACTATTGTCCCGAAAAAACAGTAAAGTAATCTCTCATACCATAAAGTTTAGCCTCTTCACAATTTGTTCAGAAGAGAAGGAAACTGCAATCACTGCATCCTTGTCCTAATACCCTTGTCTCCAGTAGAAGTAGATCAACATGATTTTAGAAGAGCACCAAGATATTCTTATTGCACCTACATGGGTGCCTCCACACTGTCCAATCAAGTGAAGTTATAATAAATCCATTCATGCTCTTCATGATGCATCTTCACTGACAGAGTCCTCCCACACTTAGTAATATCATGCAGCTATATCGGTTGAACGGATCCAACCCCTTCGACAATAGGTTCATAACAACCTTCAACAACCTAAGTAGGACAACTTCTTCAAGAAGGCAAGCAGCTCACCAAGGTTTGAATTAAGAAAAATCTTCCCCAGGAACTTGATGCAATGGAGACCATTTCTTCCTAAGGGGGGGAGAATGATCCTGGTAGAAATCAATGGCCACCCACCAATTTCTTTGGCTCAAAACACGCATTTCCACGTTGGCAATTTTTCTATAGTTTTTCGGGTCCTAAACTTCCAGGGCCATTTTGAGGCCCTAAACAACGTTTTTTGGGCCCACCACAGTCACATTGTAGGATTTAGACAAAGTGTGATGGAAAAATATTTAGTCCTCAGATAAACCATTCCAACTATCGATCGTGAGCCCCAAACAAATATTTTATGCAAAATTTACACCCTTGGGAAGTTGACGTATCAACTACCCCCATCGAGGCCCACAAAACTTTTGGCATTTCATTTTCATTTTCAGGGTTAGGGTTTTGGATTTTATTTATGTTAAAAAGGCTTGTGGAACCTCATTGTAACCATCATCATATTCTTGTGAATGAGATTAGCCATCACATCTCTTCTCAAAGATAAGCGACCACCATTCTAGCGAGTTCATTCACTCTATATTTTTACAGTTTTTGTACATTTTTGTCATTAATAAAAATCATGCATTATTGTATCTCTGTGTTTATTGAAATATCTTTGTATATTTCATTGTTACATTTCCTCCTTCATTCCATTCTCAAAATAATATGGATCATCAAAACCAATGAACACACACTTGACGATGTTCTAAACTTAGAGAATTTTCCAATGATGCAAACCATGCCTCAATCGAAACTTGTATGCGAAAGTTATGTCTCTTGCAAGTTGACCTACCTTATTGACCACCATGGTACGAGTGGATGCCACATCATCCCCCCTTACTCAAACATATGGGGCTAGCCACGCATGGAATTTTTAGAATATTGTAGAAGGTCCAAACCTTGTCACTAATTGAGGGCTGAGGAATTCAAAATTATACCCCTATATGATTATCGGGCTATGTTAAATATTGGGCCTCTAGGAGGAGAATTGGTTCCATTATTTAACATTATATTTGTTCCATAGTTGAGCAGAGCACCTAAGAGTGGTAATTTGAGAGAATATCATAAGAGGAGAGATTATGTAGCATCCATGCAGGCCACAATGTCAAAGGAAATGCCACAGAGAGTGTCTCTTTCTTTGTACTTTCATTTGAAGAAAAGAGAGCAGAGTGACCTCAACTTCTAGTTGGGTTTTCTCCTATATTGGATTTCCCAAGTTATATATTGTGTTTATTTGTGGATGGTGTGTGAGTATTTGTTTCGATTCTCTATTTTTTGCATTTAATCTATTTCATGCATTTTAAGCAGAAAAGCAATAATTAAAGAATATGATATCTAAATGAAATTAACTTTGACAGTAAATATTTAATTATTTTGTTAGATATTGTGACGAACTGTCCAGTGGAATATACATGAAAATTTATAGATCATATTGGTATCAGAGCAGGTTTTCTTGGTGTATTTTCGGAAAGTTGCAAGGACTAAGAAATCAGTTTAAGGAGAAAGTCGCAGAACCCTAGCCATGGTTGACGATTATGTTCATAACAACCCTCTATATCATGTATATGATATATTTTTGAGGTTGAAAGAGAAAGTCACTGACATATCTCACAATATGTCCCTCCTCATGGAATCTTTAGTAAGAAATATCAGATTGTTCAGAGAAGTTGGAGGTTCAAACTTAGAGATCAAATCAGACAAGAAACCGGTGGAGAACGAAGTCCTAGAGAATGAGTCACGGAAAGAACCTGAGAAAGAGCAGTCAAGTTCCATTACCATAAACCGTTCACAATATTTATTCAAAATGGAAGCAAAAGTGGACATAAAGCCATACCAAGGTGATATCAATGCATTAAAACTAAATCATTGGTTATAGTAACTAGAAGTTTATTTCAACATTCACCATATAGATGAAGAAAAAAATATATCATTTTCCAGATCGAAGTTAGAGGTCTATGCTTTAACTTGGTTAGAAATCCATACGGAAACACTTAGGCTAGAGGATGATCTGCTATTAATTAGGTGGGAGGAATTCAAAAACCTCATCAAGTCCCAATTCTACCCTATCGGGTATGTAGAGGACCAATGGATATGGTGGCACTACTTCAAAAAAAAGCAAGGGAAGAGTGTACAGGAGTACACCATCGAGTTCAGAAAGATGGCCATCATGCTAGGTATCTCTCCCAAGATCCTAGATGTACTCCTCAAGTATCTAGGGGTTCTACATAGCCATCTATGAAAGCAAGTGATGATTTTCAATCCAAGTTCAGTGGACAAGACATGTGTGCAGGAACTATATCTGGAAAACATCAACAACCAACCATCAACCATCAATAGTCAAAACCATACTCTTTCATTAATGAAATTAAAGGAATGCACGTTGGTCGAGACTGAGATATGATTGTTAATATTTAAAAACACCCATACCAACCATTGAGTAGGGTCAATCCCTCATCCAACAACAATTGAAGCAAGCAAATGGGAAATGAGTGTATCAATGCCACCTTTCCTATGACCAAAATAAAATCATTTAGGACCCAATCAAATAAAATATAATGTTATACACAACAAAACACTAGTAATTTATGACTTATTGCAAACACATGATCACTTTGGCAGTTAAAATTATGATTTGGCACACTGTATGTTTTTTGCCAATTTCACTTGAACCTAATACATTCCACGAGAAAACTTTCGCTTCAAACTTATTATCTCATCCCTCTCTTACTCATTCTTCTCAAGGACAACAAAAGGACTACATGAAAAATTAAGTCAGTTTGTGTGGCACCTCTCCTAGGCATCGTAGTTGGGACTGTGAAACACCCTTAGAGATTGTGACACTTATCTTATGATTTAATTCAGATGATTAATTATTGCTTACACTTGTCTTACATGGTGATTTTTCATTGGACATAATTACATTTATTAAATTAGTTGATATTGCATGTATGATACACATGGTTAGTGATAATAGATGAATAAATATGTATTCATAAGCTATATTCAAAACCCACACTAACCAAAGTTAGATGTTGGGAGCAACCTAGAAGTTTTGCAAGGTACTTGTGATATTGTGGTTACTAATGAGAATTTCATGACATTTTCTCGAGTATGTCATTAACACTAGTAAGATGTTGGGAGTAACCCAAATGATAGTTTTTTAAATGTTGAGGATTATCATACTATAAAAAGGGACCTCTTGCTCAAGCCTAGTATTTATGAACATAAAATGAATATAGTGTACCTATGTGAAGATTTAATGTGGAATTATATTTAATTTAATTGAGTTATTAGTGTAAAGTACTTTTAGGGTTTTTATCCCACGGGCTAGTGATTACACCCTAGAAGGGAGCATATAATGAAACATGTCCATGTGTGACCTAACCCGAATTTTCATCTAAACCTATTTAGACTGGGGAGTAATTCCTTTTAGAGGGTTGCACCTATTTTCATGGGAGAATGGATGATAGCCATTTTTGGGGATTTTTTCTAGATAATGAGAGTTATCTTGTGCTTTGTTCTTGTTCAACCCCTATCCTTTTTGAAAATTTTTGGGAAGGTGAGGTTGCATTTTGGGTTGTTGTGATAGTTTATGATAGTTTCTATACTATCCATTAGTTTTTGATTGGTGAGTAGAGAGGTATAAAATACCAGGTTGCAGAAAGAGGCATTTCCATGTCTTTTTTTTATTTGGGATCACTAGTACTCGAGGTGAGAAATAACGTAGAAGTGAGTTGAAGTCCTTAAATTTTAACACTATAGATTGAGGTTGGAGGTGTCGAATCACACCATAGACTATGGGTCATATTTGTTTACATTCTTACTAGTGGCCTCTTGACTAGGGTGAAGACTATGGCCTTGTGCATGTTTTGCTTTGGACTATGTTATTGTTGTTATCTTACTGTGTTCTTATTTTGAGGACCCATTTGGTTGTAGAGTTTAGCTTTTATAGTGAGTGAACCCCTTTTCTAGTTTTTGAGCTCAAGGGATACTACCATCATCTCTCACTATACGATTGATTGAGAGGAAAAGAACACGTAAGTGTGTATTTCCCACCAACTTGTTGTTTGGTTTGCACAAGGAAGGGGACTTCTAACAAGCACGTAAGTGTGTATTTCCCACCAACTTGTTGTTTGGTTTGCACAAGGAAGGGGACTTCTAACAAGCATTTGGATACAAATAAGTATTTATTTTATGTTTTTATAGCTTCCACTATTATCTAATTATTATATGCTTTATTGAATTTTACTACTTTAAAATGTATGTTAGAATTGATGTTCATTTTTAATTAAACTTTAGTTAAATACATTCTAAATAATAACCCATATTGGTATTTTTAGACTATAACTATTACAATTTGTAGAAAAATAACTAGTTATTCAAAATAACAAATTATAACCACTTAAAATGATCATTGTTCAAAAACCTTTCATTGAGAAATTTACATAATGAGAAAAGTGAACAAGTTAAATTGAGAGCCATTCAAACAATGACATGTTCACCTTGAGGAGCTACAAGCTAGCTAAAAATGGTTTAAAGAATGTTGTAAAATGACTTTAACACTTGTTAACATTATGTTTTAGACACAACTATGGTTATGTATTGTTATTGTTATATTAACATCAAGTTGGATGTTGGATTTAAGAACATGGTTTACCCATAAAGTTCTTAAGCATGAGGACCCACTCACTTCATTTTAGGGATTCTACCAAGTTGGATTTAAGCACATGGTTTAGCCATAAAGTGCTTAAGCATAAAGAACCACTCACTCCTTATTATGGAATATACATCAACATTACACCAACATGACGTGTGTGAAAGCTTGGATTCCTTGCTATTAGGTACAAGATTGGATTCCTTGCTAATAGGTACATCCATCTAATATGTACATACTACGAGATGACTCTTTGTGAATGAAGAATCTAGTGGCTTGAATGATTTCATTAATGCCAAACTTTCTTTGTTAGGCATTTAAATTGGTGTACTATAACAACGACATTGCATTACCATTTCTCTAGTGGCCCCAATACTTTTGGTGCAATTTATTATCATTGGGTATGTCCAGTGGTCCCACTAACTACAATGCAATTTAATATGATTGGGTATGTCCTTGTAATGTTATAACTTGTTCCAAATTGTGGCTCACACCGACATGCATTCATAAAGAATCTGCATCCACTTACACTCAATGAAAATATGAAATAATGGTTGATTAATCATTTATGGATATATCTAATACTTATTAGATAAGGGTAGTACGCTGCATGTACTACCTCYGAAAACTTTACTTATTAGTGTATGCACAACTTATATAAATAATATTCAGACATTTYCTTAGTCATTCGAAAAGAATGCAKATCTGTACTTCCCATGATCTTTATAATAATTAAAAAAGTAAAAACATCTCAATGTTTCTTATATTTTAAAATATGACTTAAAAGTTTAAAAATTACTACATACAAATTTCTATAAAATTATAYTAAAAGATTAAAAAATGTTAATAAATGTAAAATTATTGAAATTGAAAGATTAAMAAAATATTAATAAATGTAAAATTATTRAAATTAAAAAATTAAAAAAAATATTAAGAAATGTAAAATTATTGAAATTTTAATAAGTGTAAAAAAGTTGACATTTAAAATTAAAATTTTTACCTCATTTGAAAAAACAATACAATATTAGATTTTAACATATATTATAATACAATATTACATTATATTGCATTACATTATATTAGTGTTTTTGTGTTCTTGTTTTTTCTCATTAATTTAAGGTTTCGAAATACGTGAAAACTGCAATAACACTATCAAGTTATTGACCAATGAAAAATTTAAAATATACTATTTTTGTTTTAAAAAAAAATAAAAATTAATTGTTATGTTGAACATTTAAATTGATATAAAATTTTCAAGTCAACACAAAACTAATATGAAACTCAATGCTAACTCATTGCTATATACTACCTTGGACAGTACAATAACATTATATTTATGTTTGGTTAATTGACAACATATACCATATATTGTTCAACCTCAGTTGAGTGTTAATATTGTTAAAAATTTTGGTGATATGTTTGGATTTTACAATCATAATAATTTTAAATTATATATATATATATATATATATATATATATATATATAATTAATAGAAATTTTATTTTAAATAAATTTTATTAAATCAAAAAATTCTCTATATAAATAAAAGTACATGTAAAAGCAATAAATGTGATAGTATTTTAATATTTAAATTTGTATATAAGAATAACATATTTTTAATCAATATATGATAGTATTTTAATATCTAAATTTGTATATAAAAATAATATATTTTAATTATTAAAGTTTCACCAATCATATAAATCTTTGAGATGTTAAATTAATTTGGAGATAAATATGGTTATATAGTAGATATAAAATGTTTTTAATAATTTAATAAAATTTAAATTTAAAGTATTAGTGTATATTGAATATTTATATTATTGTTTGAATATATATAGAGAGGTGAGTTAGTTTTAATAGTTGAGTGTTTTGAGCTTTGTGTAAGAGGTTTCAAGGTTGTTTCTACAAGTTGGTTTTGCCTCTATGTATGTTTTATTCAATGTTCTTGTTGAATTAGAAGTTGTAAATTTTACCGAATTTAAAAAAAAAAATACCATTCAAGAATGTAGAGAAATATCTAAAAAAAATGCACAAAATTTTCTTTGAAACAAACAAGCATACATATATGTGTGTTCTTTAATTATTAATGTGTTTAACATATATAAATTGTATTAATAAATTAGTAACAAAATTGTTATAGAAATTAATAAAAACTATTAAAAAGCAAGTAAGAAATAACAATGTAAGAAATATAAAAGGTTAATTGGTCCATGCAAAGAAGCATGTCTATGTCAAGTTTGTCTCCATGTATTTTGATGTATTTGGATGTATTTGGAGTGGAATTTTTTTTTATTTTTATATTTAACATTATAGGTACTTATTCAAAATTTCCTTATTGAAACTATAAAAAAATCTCAAAAGTAATTACAATTAACGCAAGAATCAATAATTTGTCATTTAAGTGAATGAGGAGGTGTAAACTCTCCTAGATTGGGTGCCACTCAAAGTGATTGAAGACCGTGGGGTGCCACTTGGAGTGGTTGAGGACTGTGGGGTGGATGTGGTGGTAGCTTGCCCTGTCTCGTTCAACATGCCACTGCCATGCGAGAGGGCTCATGTTGAACATCGAGACATTTCGCGGAACGTGAGCAATTGGGAAATGACCAGTGGACTGATCTCTAGACAACTCACAATTGTGTTGGCTTTAATGATTATTAATGGTCCTGGTCCCTCTGTACATTCCCCTCTTGTGCTTATGATGATCGGTGGTTGGTTAAGAATCGTACAAAGGTTCCCCATGGCTCATTATGACCCTTAATGTTGGCTTATGTTTGACCTCTAGTTCATGCTTGAAGCAATCTTTGTCTCTCACAATGCTCACCCCTGGCCTATTCTTTTCTTTCCCCCCACGTTTCCATGGATCCATGTGTCACCCGAGCAAGGAAGATTCCAGTTCGCCAAACCCCTGTTGTCATGGCCATGGTGGAAGCTGCATAGTTTTATGTTGTGTTTGTCTCTTAGAGAGTTTAGGTTGCCATGCCAACTCTAGAGGAGGATGTGAAGATTATTTGAGTTGCCTAAGAAGATGAAGAGGTTAATGCTTAGGTGGGGGATATCATTCCAGAAATGGGTTGCACTTGAACAAGGGAATCCAGATTCTACAGGACTCTGGAGCTGTACTGGCATACTAAGACCATGGTCACTCAAGGAATGCTCTCAAAGGACGAAGATTACAGGCAATTTCAACAATGTTTGGAAGCTTTGGAGGACCAAAATTGACTACTCATTACTATGGTTTCCCGATTAGTTGAATGTAATGACAATTTTTTCCAAGACACTCGAGACAATTGTCAACAAGTTGGGACTTCTCTTGACGTGGGACTCAACACCAACACCTCCTCACCTACTTCTCATGTGCCTTATTTCCATGATTGAAAGCGACTTGTTTTTTTTAGTTTGACTCTATATGAGTCTTTTTTTATTCATATGCTCAAGCTTATATTGTTTGGTTATCTAGTTTACTTATTAATTATCTTTGTAGACTTCTAGTTGTTTATAGTCACGACTGGTTACAATGTTAATTTAACCCTGATTTCCCTCTTTGAGCAAGCAAACAAACATGATTTTTTTTTGGATTGTACTTGAAAAATCTTATGATATCTGAATTATTTGAGATAATAATCATCTCCATACATTATGTTAATAATTGAATAAAAAATACTTACTTTAAAAACAAAATGAAAAATATAAACTATAACATCTTTCTTAACATTTTCAAATATTTCTATTATAATTCTTTCTTACCATTTTCAAATATTTCTATTATAATAATAAAAATATCAAACATAAAACATCACGCAATACACCCTACTTACTATACATAATATACATTTTATTATTTTAAAATTTATTTTTATTTTTATCAATAATTAAACTTCAAAATATATCACATATAAATGATGATTATAATATGTTAGGTACCACCAAAATTTAATTATATAAAAACATGAATAAGCTACTCAATGTAAATATTGTTTCACACAAGTTTAATCAAATAAAATATTATATTCAATAATTTATTTTTAGAAAATCATTTTATCTATGTAACCACGTTGCTTAAGATAAATAAATAATCTTTTCAAATCAATATTACAATGAAAAAATTTGATGTTAAAACAGTAAAAGATAATCTCATACAACCCATACTTATACCCCTATGTCAATATGTGGTTTCCTTATTTTGATCGCTTGAAATGAGATTATAATAAATGAGATTATAATGTACACACCTCATGGTCCATATGATTTGGATTATTGTCCTTCTCACATGGATAAACAATAGCAATGTCCATCACCCATCACATCTTATATACTTCATTTTCAAAGTCATTTTTTAAAAGGACTGGTCATACATTTAAGTATGGGATTATTTAATTTTGTGACTTAAAAATTATGGATTTGATTTATTTATAAAAAAACTTAGATTATGATTAAATTCATTTAGTTATATACAAAACTAATCATAGTAAACTTTGTTTAAGTTTGAAATTTATGATTTGATTTTAAAAGGGTTCTATAATTTCTTTAAATAAAAGTATCAAACGAGCTAAAATATATATATTTTTTTAATTTATTTTTTTTAAATCAAATATAAATTTTAAATGTTTTAATGAAAGTTTAAATTTTTTTTATAAATGCAAATAAAAATTAAAATAATTTTAACATAAAAAATAATTTTTCCTTGGATGGGGTGTTGAGGACTTAAGTGTTATTGGAAATGGTGCAGAATGAGGATGTGTCCAATCGAAGGGTGAAATGGGTGACAGATTGAGACAACAACATCATTAATAGGCATGAGGGGAATGACACTTGGGTCAATGGATTGAATGGAAAATTTAATTAATAGTAATGGAGGTATGTGCTCCTCCTTCACCTTGCACATTTGCTTAACCATGATCCACACCACGTGCAATTCAAATGATAATAGAGCAAGGGAAATCCTAGAGAGAGAGAAACTCCATGAGTGCAAAGGAACAATTGGTCTTGGTTGTATCATGGTAATGAGTGATAATGGAAAGGTAAAAGGAGAGGCTTGACTCTGTTATAGTAGATACCATGCTTCAGATATTTTTGAAGCACTTAAGACTTCCATAGTTTTGAAAGAACTCTAGATCTCACCATCGACGGGGTTTCAACTATGTCACCTACCCAATGATACCATCAAGGAAGTCAGACCCAAATTAATCCCCATGTCTCACGAAATTATATTCTAGAGCCCCCAAGAATGAGGGTGCAACAGGATGCTCATGCCACCACATAGGAATTCAAAGTATTCACTCCCCTACATATCCATGAAAATGGAAAATGTAGAAGGGGAAATATGCTTGGAGAGGAGCTTAATCCATGACTGGGAAATAGATGAGGAGAGAGGCAGTTGGGTCCCTGGCATACGTAGTTCCAGAGCTCACAACACCAAGTATTGGAAGATGGTCGACCTGTATTGGCACATCAAAATGCTTATGGGAAAGATGTTGCAGGATCGAGAGGAGTCATAGGACAAAATCTTTTTGTGGTTGGATGAGGTACAACTGCTACTGTTGATTAAGGTTGGTTGTCATTGATGTCAACCCTTGAAGAAAGACCCGTAGCACAAAGTTTTGGGTAATGGACCCAATAGTGTTTGATGTAAATATGACTCATTATTGT
>JZKD02S1002048.1:158427-169717 GCA_000966675.3 Picea glauca
TTATTTATTACTTCTCATTATTGGATAATAATTCTACATTGATATAACATTTGAAGAAAAAGGATTATAATTACGTTATTACTGATTCACCCCCCCTCTCAGTAATCCAACAGCTACTAAGAGAAATCCAATCTAGGCTCCCGACTCCAAGCACAACGACTTCTAACCAACCAGTGAAGGTCCCCCAACAACTAGTTCCTGAGCTTCCTTGAGAATCTGGTAACGCTCCACTATATTAATCTCTAGTATGTTTAATTTTTTGTTTACTTTACTTCTATTCTAAAAGTGGTGCTATCTAGTTTGTTCCAAGTAATTTAGAACTCTGAAATGGTCAAACTGTGTCAATAATATAATCTTAATAAAAAATATTAAAGTACATGGACTGAAGACTTATACCATTGTTGTTGATCTAGTTTCCCCAATAACATGCCAATAGTAGGTGAATAGTAAGTGGATTTTGTATTTTATATTAATATAAAATACATATTTTGTTTCCCCAATAAATATTTTATATTCTTATTAATATACATAAAACCGTATACTTAAAAAAAAACATAAAAATTACATAACACATATATATTTCATTTTATTTATATAAATAAATTTTTAATTTTTAATTAATTTTAATACTTTCTTAAAAAACTTATAAACACAAAATTGTCTCTTATATATTTTAAAAACCAAAAAATATTTTTTAAATTAATTTTAATACTTAAAAAAAAATAAACATATAAACACAAAATTTTCTCTAATATATTTTAAAAACAAAAAAATATCCATCATATTTGTTGTCATCTCAAATGATTGTATGAAAATGAGAACATAAATAATGAATAGTAAAATATTAGCATGGGATAATAAATAAAGTGTCACCATATATCAATTTTGATAATATAGATTTAAAAATTGATTGAAAGATTACATAAGTTATTAGATATTAAGTTATTAAATTCTCTTAAGCTAAAGAACATTTCTTATTTAGAATTTGTAAGTAACCCCAACACTGATACCTTCATGATTGAGGGTTGACCTTCATGATTGAGGGTTGGAAAACTTCAGGGGATTTAGATTTGGTTGGAGTTCAAGCATAGGGGTGGGATTGATTCATTTAGCTCTTGCCCTCAAGCTCCATTAAATGAATATTGGAAGATGCCTGGAAAACTTTAAGGGATTTAGATTTGGTTGGAGTTCAAGCATAAGGGTGGGGTTGATTCATTTAGCTCTTGCCCTCAAGTTTCATTAAATGAATATTGGAAGATGGCTTTCTAGTTTAGTCAATTAGAGGATATACATAACATGTTTGTGCATATATAGAAATGTTTCTAGATGGGGAAGAGGAAGAGGAAGAGGCATTGAAGAAATGGTGGTGGGGAAGTTGTGGAAAATAAAATCCTATTTGAATTTTTTTATGATAAAAAATTCATATGTTTTATTCAAGGTGAACCAAATATACATTATGTACATGTTTCTAGCACTAAAAATAAATTAAAATTATTTTCAAACTTCACTTTATCCTCATTCAACCAAAAAGGACCTTCAGAAGACTAGATACCTAATCAATAGACCAACTAACATTCATGACTCTACATGTTCCAAATATTATAGCCTTCCAAAGGACTACTGAGTATTAAAACTCATCTAAAGCATCAGACCATTTGTTCGACATTAAACCATTATCAAACTCTTCTAAGATGTAAACCTTGTCATCCAATGCAAAAATTCCCCCTTGAAGATACATTTTCATGTGGTTGGATTCATCTAATAAAATCCTTACATGGGAGGTTCTCTTAAAACATGCCTTGAAAGGGTCAAGCATTTGTTTCTTGTGAAGGAATCATGTAATTACAACACACCATATCTTCATTGATTTTCATTTTCCAAAGGAAGTATGGTCAACAATGAAAACATCTATAGGTGGTAAAGGTCTATGAAAGGTGATACTTTGGAGCTAGGATTGAAAATGTGGATGGTGGATGGATTAATAGCTAGGAATAAATCCTTACCCTTGGTTGTGTAGTGGGATTTGTGGTTAACAAGGAATTCCATCATCTTCAATGAGAAATATTTTACTCCTTTGCAAGTTTTCTACAAAATTCAATTTTTCTATGAATGTTTATAAATCGCTATGAAGACCAAGGCACCATAAGAAAATGGGGAATTTGAGATTGATAAGTCAAATCCACTTATTATATGGTGCATCAAAGGAAAATATATGAATGAGTGGCATTGGGTTTATCCTTTAATATTCGTATTCTCACCAAAATGCATTCGTCTATGCCCTAGCCAAGGGAAGCAACAAAAGGGCAGTGTTACAAGTATCCCTCATATTGATCGGTACAACTATCAACATAGGAATTATAGAATTATAGTTATTTGGTGATTCTTGTCTTACAATAGGGTGGATCAATGGCACTCATAGAATCCATTATATTTATATATCACACCTTCTCGATCAGGTTAAGGAGAAACCATCTATCTTGGAATCCTTCCCATGCTCTCACAATTATAGTGAACATAGTGAGAAGGCAAATGCTCTCTCTAAATGGATTTTGGATGGACCTTTGGGATCAATTGTGATAACATAGATTCAATACAATATAGAAACCTAAATTCCACAAGAATACCTCTATATTTTACTGTGTTAGGAAAAGGTGATAGGGGTTTACCATCATATGTTCTTAGGTTTTCTTTTTGCACCGACTATATGGATTTTATGGATTATTCATGTAGAACTCTGGATGTTTCAATGGATTAATAGGGATAACTCTTTTTTGTGAGCTATGGGATTTTTTTATGCCATTATGGTTGTTACTTTTAGAGGACTAAAAGGCTTCTTGTTATGTTGCCTAGGTGGCATTCCTATATTTTTCATGCATATATGGATCAATGTAATGTGAATGATTGGATTAAGTTCGATGTGTTCTTGGATGTGTATTGAATGGTGGTCATACAAACCTTAATCAACTAAGTAATTGGTTGAGGCAACTAGAATTCCTTTTTAGTTGCTATAGGTTTATTGGCATGAAAAATATTTATTTCACTAGACTAAAAATGGAGAGATATGCACTGCGATGGTGGGAGATTCTATGTAAAGAAAATTTGTTACTAAGAAGAGATAAATTACATACTAGGATGAGTTTAAGACAATTTCCAAGAACTAGTTCAGTCATATGTGGCATGAATAAGAACATGAGCTCAAATGGAATTATATTGCAAATTCAAGGACGAGGATTTCAATAATATATAACCAACTTCAAAAGGAATTGCATCGAACTAGGTATCAATATTAGTCCAACTAGAAGGTGATGTCGAAGTACATCATCAGGTTATATAGTCACATCAGAAAGGAGATTATTATTTTCAAAGTTGATATCCTTGATGAGGCATGTAACAAGGCCATGTATATTTAAGGAAAACACAATCCAAAATTGACTAATGGAATGGGCCATTCCAAAACATAAACGAGGAAGAATTAGGAAATAAAAGGGAAGTAGAAGGAAAGAAGAAATTTACAAATGCCACACAAAACAAGAACTTGAATTGTGAGTATTGCAAGAAATATGGACACGACAAGAACCATTAATGGTTATTGCATCCTGAGCTTATTCCGAAGAGCCAGACTGGAAAGAATGATTGAAAGTTTATAAAGTTAAATCTAACAATATAGAAGGAGCATTAAATATTGATGATGTATTTTTTGTTATGGCTCAATGGAAGATTACGAAAGTTGGAAAGGGTAAGATTGTTAAGAAGGAATACTTGACTGGAGTGACAAATTCAGTTTCTATTTCTGAGTAGATCTCCTTAGACATAGTAAGGGAAAAGTTCTTACATGTGAAGATGCAAATCAAGAACACAATGGTAACATCTATTTTTTTATTTTGGTTGTTAGAAGAACTTAATTTCTAAAACATTGATAAAGAAATTGAGATTGAATATGACTACAGATATTGAACCTTATCCTTTGGGATGGTTATATAAGGATGCATAGTCGTAAGTCACTCACTACTGTAAGTTTAGATTTTGTGTTTAAAATCAGTTTATGGACAAGTTGGAGTGTGATGTTCAACCATTAGATATATGTGAAATTAACATTGTGAGACCTTATATATGGGATATATATGTTATAATATTGAGAAGAGATAATAAGTGGATATTGATAAAGGAAGGACAAACCTACCTTATCAATAGCTACAAAGGTAGGAAGACAATATCCTTAATTTTTGTTTGTTAGACTAAGAAGTTCATTAATATAAGTGAAAAATTTGTAATGTTGATTGCAAGACACAAGTAGGATCAAATTGTAGAGACAAAAAATGAGGGATTTGATATCATAGTAAACCAAAAGGAAGGCTTGATTCAAATTCTATGAAAATATGAATTTGATCTTCATAACCAAGGGGGTTTCCACCTACAAGGCCAAGTGAGCATGGGATTTCATTGCTACTAGATTCACCATTACCCATCCTTGGACAATATCAAACTCATATTATGGAGAGTAATGGGATAAATATGCAGGTGCATCAATTGTCGTATCAAGGGGTTATCAATCATAGTGTGTCCCCTTGTGGATATTTTATTGTGTTGGTTCCATAGAAAGATGGGACTTGGCATATATGTGTTGATTTAGAGAACTCAACAAGATAATTGATAAGAACATTTATCCATGGCCAAGGAATGATGACCTACTAGACCAATTGTAATGAGAAAGGTATTTTTCCAAACCTTGAATTCAATTTAGAATACCATTAGGTAAGTATTATGGAGGAGGATACCAGGAAGAATAATTTTAAAAGCAAGTAGGAGCTATGTGAAAGGTTGATAATGTCATTTGGTCTTACTAATGCACCAAACACATTTATGACATTGATTAATGAAGTTCCTAAACCATTCATTGAATCCTTCTTGGTTAGTATATTTGAATGACATCCTAATCTACAACAAATTTTGGATAAACAATTGATTCATTTGAGGTGATTGTTGAAAATAAACAAGGAGAAGAAGTTGTGATTGAATATGAAGAAAAGTGTTTTTTCTATACATGTGCCTATCTATGTAGTATTCATGGTCAATGGAGATTGACTGAGAATCGACTTAGACAAATTCCAAACTATTTAGAGTAGGCTAGACCCATGAGTGTCATAGAAGTAAAAAGAAAATTCCCCACATGTTAGTATTTATGAAAGTTTTCTCCCCCTCTTCCCCAAAATATCAAGATGGAGGGAATCTAAACTTCTAGCCACAATAGTGGTCGGTAACCATGTGGGACTTAACTAGATTTTAACCTATTGTTACAACAAAATTTTCCTCACTCCATGCATCTTGCTTGGATGGCCTTCCATTTCCCTCTGCAGACTTGAAGTCCCCTTTTTGTTCACTCCAGAGAAAAAAATACACATTTTTGTACATATACGCGCCCTATCAGTTACACAACAATAGTATATGCAGGTTTCTCCACTACATCTCGCATACATTGGGTTTGGTGCTCACAAATTAAAAATTATGTCGGGTTTCCATGCCATGTCACGAGATCCATGATCATTGACCTTCCATATACTGGAAACGCTTCGAATTGTCCCTTCAGTTCCATTTGGAGGCTATAGATTGAGCCATATCCAAGCCTAAGACAATTCAACATTCAGAGCAAAGACACTCTGGAGAAATTTCACTTCATATTGAGTCTGCATCCCTTTGTCCTTGAAAGTCTGAACTTCTTGTGTTCATCCCCCAAGATCTTCCTACTTTGTGATGGAGAACCTCATTGAATCCTTTATATGAGCTTGCCTTTGCAGAGGATTGAAGTGGTGGAGGCCTAGATGGAGGGACTTAGTTTCTCGGTTCCAATATGTTTTGTTACACAAGTTTGTCACCTGTGTACTTATGTTGCTTACTTTAATAGAAATACTATTTTCTCATCTAATTGATATCTTGCAAATATTTGAATTACTTTCCATGGACGTATTTGTCATGTATGTTAATGGATTATGCTAATTTATATGTTGACATCATATATTATCACCATATGCTTGTGTATCTTGGTTATTGAGGACAAATTGTAGGTATAAAGCTTTGGGTCACATGCTCAACGGTGGTCATCTTTGAACGTCCAGACGAGGTAGGATTTTAGCCTTGTCTTGTTAGCATTTCATTTATATAGCATACTTGATATTAGAGTTGATTTATGGGTGTCGTTCCATCTGTTGTGGTTTACCCCTAGCCATAGAGATATTTTCCTCATAACACCTATGACCTATGGCATCCTTGTCAATGACATGCCTTAGGCATATGGTTCAACCAATTGAGCTAACCCTTGGGGTTTAAATATTGTTGCAACTTTACATTCCCTAAAGATAAGAGAATAGGCTTCTTTAGGCAAAGAAACAAGAGAAATATTTCGACATCTCGAAGAAGTATCTTTGTAGAACACCTATATTAGGGATTCAAAATCTACAAAAGCCTTTTGAGATTAAGGTTGATGCACCTAGTAATGATATGGGGTAAATTCTCATGCAAGAGAGAAGATCGATTACTAGCCATTTAGAAATATTAAGTGGTGCAATATGGAGATCCTACTGACAACAAGGAACTACTAAATTTATATCAAGAAATAAAGCATTGGAAAACATGCATTACAGGGAAAGATGCAATGATCCACACTGACCATAAGCCCTTTTCACCTTTTTAGATACAAAGCAAGTTGCAACAAGTAATTCATACTAAGTGGATGTCTTATTTGTGAAAATTTAACCTTGTCATCAAGTATAAGAAGGGGGTTACAAATAAGATCAATGATTCATTATACAAACTATTAAGGTCGGCAATAGTTCTCATGACCATTATATAGATTCTGCAAATTTTTCCATTTAAAGATACAAAGATTTAGTATGAAGAGGACATAGGAGTTATGTGGTTGTAGTGGAATTTTAGTAAGGGGTGAAGAAGCATGACTACCATTTTAAATATGGTTTATTGTACAATGATGTTAAGCTATGTACACATTCTGAAGAATGTTTGAACCATGATGGTAATAGAAGTCGATACTTCTAGAGTTGTTGGACATTTTGGAGCTCAAAAGACCTTGTTAAACTTACAAAGGTATGTGTATTGGCCAAACATGTGCATTGACGTTGCAATATTTGTTTGTTCATGTGCTTTTTAGTGTACTTCAAACCCTTATAATAGGAATTGGGTTTATATACTCCTTTGCTTGTACAAGATCAACCATGGGAGAGAATTTTGATAGATTTCCTTGGAGGATTGCCTTAGAATAGACAAGGGCATGCTTGTCTATTTGTAGTAGTTGAAATATTCAGTAAGCATTTATTCCTTGTAAGAAGATTGTGACTGGAGAAGAAGAAACAAAGTTGTTTTTCCAAAGAATATAGGTACAATTTGGATTAACTAAATCTATTATTTTAGGCAAAGATATGAGATTTATAAGTCATTTTTTGAGATCATTATGGGGTAAATGGTTACTAATTTGAAGAGGATTAAAACCTTTCATCTATAGGTAGATGGAAAAGTGAAAATGGTGAATAGGATCATGCTTCATTTATTGAGGGGATTTAATAGAAGACATTCTAAGACTTGGGATGAAATCCTACCCTATATACAACATTGTTATAATTGGGTAGGTCATAGTTCTAGCAGTAAGTTACCATTCAAAATGTGTTTGGAATTTTTATCTACAACACCCTTTAGCATTTTATTTTCTCAAACTACTATAAAGTAGTCAATGGTTCAAGATAATGACCAAGACAAACAAATTCAGTTCAATAAAATAATTCAAGGGATACATAGACAAGTGGAATAGAATTTGTAGAGAGCACACTAAATGTATAAGGTGATGCATGATAAATATAGGGTATCTCATCACTTTCAGGTGGGGGATATCGGTGGTTATGTATCTCAGTAAGAAACAAATACAAGGACCAAGGAAGAAGGTAAAACCCATTAGGTATGGTCCCTTTGAGATTGTGTAGTGGGTGGGGGAAGATGCTTTTTTATTGGAGTTGCCACCTTTTGTGAGCATGTATTTTGTTATTGATGTACATAATTTAATCTTTTTGAATCTTCTATTATCAATGAATACTTAGTGCCAAATGTGCAAAGTGATTTGGAACAAGATGTTGTATTGCAAAGGAAACTTATTAAAAATCACTAGAATAAACAAGAGTTGTTATGAACTGGTCTGAAAGGAAAAGTTCCTACAAAATCAAATGGTATATATTAGAGGAGGTGAAGGACATTTTTCTTCATCTTCTTCAGAACTAATAAGTTTTTGGGGAACAAAAACTACCAAAAAGGGGAGGCTTGATTTGAGATTGGATTGACAAGAAAAAGTATAAAGACTAGAGGTAAGATTAATTGAGGAAGTCAACTAAACCAAGTTGAATAAATAATAAATAAGAACCAACTAAAAGAATATCAATGGTGAAGTCAACTAATGTATTCACTAGACTAGGTCAACTAGTGTGCATATGTTGATGACCATAAATAAAGATCAATTAGATTCGATGAAAGATGTAGATTGAAGGATTGGTGGTAGCCTTGTTCATAGTATTATGCAAATTATATAGGTTTCAATGAGGGGATGTTTACATGGAATTTGATGACCAAGAGAAGTCTACCAGATAGTTGTCATATATTACCATAGAAAGGTTGAACTATTTGATAATTAAAAGGGATGCAAGAGAAGATTAGTCGATCTAACTAATTCTTGGAGATGGACCATAAGAATTAGGTGAATTGCGTGAAGGAGAGGGGTTGGTTGAAGAGGCTATGAGATTACATAATCTCACTATGGAAGTGAATTGAATGCTCACAGCCGACTTAGAGAGTTGTTTCATTCAAGAAGCAGAAGGAAGTTCCATGTGAAAAGAAAAAGCCTCGTCTTTGTTACCAAGAGTACCATACATTTTGTCCCCAAGGTGTAGGACAGTCGGTGACAGAGTGTGTTGTTAAGTCACTCCGTGTTGAAAAGTCACCGGTTCGAAACCTGCGGGGACAAAAACTCCAACCATGTTAAGGGTTGGTGTGGCTCAGGCCGGGTGTGATCCCCGAGTAATTTTGACGGCTTAGATACCCCTGAGTCACGGTTTCTCAAGCCAAAGGCTAATCCCGATGCCAAGAAGGTCCGGACCAATTAACAAAAAAGAAAAGAAAAGAGTACCATACATTTTAAAATGCAACCATGTTAATGTGGATTCATAGAGGTCATGCAAGTTTGCGGTTGTAAATGAATTGTAATTATTCATTGATCGACATTCTTTGAATATAATCATAAATAGAGTTTAATTCCCTTGAGGGTTCTCCTTAAAAATATTGGTATACTTTGTAATAAATGTTTATGAGATAAATTGGCAATTTCAATTTCCTATTACGTTAATTGTTTAATAAGGAAACAAAATTTAGATCACAATATACATTAGACATAGTTCTTTTGTTTAACAATATTCATGATGTAGATATATTGGACAATTCTAATGTGACCATTGAAAAATGGATCAACTGTACATCCTCTTCCACTCAATTTTCATGCTACTCTTGAATACACAAAGTACGCAATAAATCAATTAATTACAAAATTTTAGATAAACAAAAAATTATTTCATACAATTCAAATTAATACTTATAACTTTTAATATATTATTTCTTTATTTTGATAACTTGAAATGAGATTATAATTTATAAAATTCAAAATTAATTTTCCCAAATTTTCATACAAAGATGATAAATAATTTTGACCAATCCTTATTTTTCTCACATACTTAATACTTTACTTACTAAGTGTTTGTATTTAATAAATGTTTATAGACCAACAAAATTTTATAAATGATTTTGACCCATGTTTAGTTTTCTCACATACTTAATAAAAGTAATAAGTGTTTATACACCTATTATCTTACTGTGAAAAAATAATATCTTACTTACCAAAATCATGGATTGAGAACATATATAGATGGACTGTTTTTAACTAAAAATTAACCTATCACAACAACTTAGTTAAACAAATATACTTCTACTCAATCAATCTTTCAACTCTCAAAGGTCATTTCACTTGTATAATAATCCACTTATATAGCCATTTCACTTGTGTAAATGAACCACTTATAACGTTGGACCCATACCAAGCAATTATAATATTCTTTTGAATTAAAAAAAAAATATATTAAAAAAAATGACCTTGATTGAAAGGCTATTTTACTTGTGTAAATGGATTACTTATAATGATTATAATGATGGACTCTTTTGAATATTATAATGATTATAATGATGGACTCTTTGAATATTATATATATGAAAGTTTTTATAATATTTTTGGTTACTGAGTAAATTTAGGGTTTAGATTTTATAAGAAAAATTATTATGGAGCTAGAAATTGATATTGTTGAAGGTTAAATATAAACTATTTTATATTATGATTGTTTAAAGTTTTTAAATAATAAATTTTATATTAATTAAAGTTATAATAAAATTGTTTTTGGGGTGTAGAATATTTGGTGATGAAATGTATTGTTAAGGTATTTTGTTATGTAAAATTATTCGTTCGAAATTCTCAACTTACTTTGTGTTCTTTGTTAGCAAATTATATATAGTGTGTGTGTGTGTGTGTGTGTGTGTGTGTTTAAGTTAAATCCATCTTTCTTTAGTGATTTTGAAGGCTTAGATACTCGTGGGTCTTGTTTCTTCGTCAAAGCTAGTCCCACAAGTTATGGACATACTAAAAAAAAAAGTATATGCTTAAGAATAAAAACCTTTCATTATTACTTTTCATCCTCATTTCCTAAGTTGAACTAACTTATTTTATTTAACACTTATCATTAATGAGATAATGTAGATTAACTTTCATTAGATAACACTTTAACTTAATATGACATAGCATATACTTTTACTATTTTAATATATATATTTTTAAATCTCATTTTAAACCCAAATGTATTTTAATTAAATTAAATAATTATTTAAAAATAAAACTTAAAAAATTATGAACAATAAAAAATAAATTATATAAATAAAATAAAGTAAAAATTATAAAATAGAAATATACATCTTGTTTATATAATTTTATAGAATAATAATAATAATTAACACATTCGTATATTCATATACTTATTATTATTACTTAGCCACGATGTAATTTCCAAATAATATGATATATAGTGGTTTGAAACCATAAATAAATATAAATTAAGAAATGTTTCTTATTTGATATTATTTTTTTAATGATATGGTATTGTATACTATGGTATCAAATATTAAATAAATATTGATTTAATAATAAAAAAGT
>JZKD02S1002048.1:190162-221597 GCA_000966675.3 Picea glauca
GATCTCTCACAAAATATGATTATGCTACCTTTTTGGATGAAAGAATTATACTACAATTTTGATGTTGATATTATGTATTATTCATTGCAAAGTTTTGGGTGATCTCGACCCTTGATACTATGGCTATGCGCATTGTTTGAGTTTCATAGTGGGTTGTGTTCCTAGCATAATTTTCATTTGTAGAAATTTGATATTGGCAAGGGGGTGGTGCACTTTGGACTATCGTGCCCCTTGTAAAACTAATATGGAAAGTTTGATTTTTGGTTGATTAATGGTTTGAACATAGTGCTATGGTGAGTTGGCTTGGCTCGTACTAAGAATTGAATGAAGAGTTGAGTGGAGAAGCGATGTGCAGTAAATGCACATCACTCAAACTCCCCTCGAGCCCATCACCCTAGTCATTCTTGCAAGTTTTGTCTCCGGTAGTTGTTGTTGCTTCACCTTGCCCGGTCGTGGAATAAGTATATATCCTTGGGTTTTCCTCCTCACATAATATTTTACAGGTATAATATTTTCTTACTTCTCCATCCATGAGGATTGCTATGCCCTTAAATAAAATGTTGGCTCTAGTTTCTCATGGTTTGTGTATTTCTCAAGTTGTTATGAAATTTTTGGAACTGTGTGTTATGGTTGCATCCTTGGTTTCATGTGGTTGTTGTTCTGAGACTGTTGGCATCAAAGGTTGTTCACGGGTCCTTGTTGTGTGTAATTATTCACAGGGAAATGTTGAGTAACAGTTGGGGTTTAGCCTACATTATTATGGCTCTGTATTCAAGTTTGGTATCTTTGTTGAAATTGGTTATTGCAGTCCGCCTAAAATCTGGGCTTTGCGAATACCCCACCTATGGATTGTCATTATTGGTCTCTGTGGCTAGTGTACCCACACCATGTTTCGACCCTGTGGGTTTTTATGTGAACCATGATTAGAACATTTTGTGCCTTTTCTTGGCAAAACCCCTCAGTTGTTGGATTTCTTTCTATAACCTCACTGTCATTGTTTCTTGGTAAACGTTATACAGTATGAGAACATTTCTACCTAGATCTTGATGAGGGAATTATTCATGTTTTTCAGTCTGGCATGGGTTTTAATCTGATCGTTCATTATACAGTGTTGAAAAAGGGGTTGGCTTCACTTGTTTTTTTTGGAAGTTGCATTCTGTTGTTTGAAGCCTATGCAAACGAGAGCCTGTTGCATATTAATGTTTCTATGATCAATTTTGGATAGGACACCTATGGAATGAGTTGTCTATGCCATTCAACTGACAACTCTGTGGTTGAGCTGCCCCGTTGTCTCTACCACTTACTATATTGAGTTCTAAACATTACATTGAAAGTGTATTTACTCCAACTTAAAGTTGATGGGAACATTGTGTTTGCTTGATTACTTGGTCGGGATTTTTTTTGGTCCCTTGCTTGGCATTTCTGGAAATAAATTTGTACCCACCTATTCATTTGAAGCTTGTGTTCCAAATAATGAATGTTATTTTTGGTTCAATCATTATGTTGATTGTTAAATAAAGGAGCACCTGTGTTCAAAAGGTTTGAGGCCCAAATAGACTGATGATGTCCAGAATAAATGGCATTTAACAGTGGTTAAATAATAATAGATATGAGTTGTTTGTAAACATTGTATGTGTCCCTGTTGGTTTTAAAGGATTATTACTCGAGTTGATATTATGGTTGTGGCTCAAGGGCTATTGTTTTTTTCTACAACGATTACGATTTTGTTCATTATTATTGTCGTGTTATGATAATATGGATGCAATAGTTACTATAATTAAATATTTCCGGGCATACAGATTATTGTGTAAATAATTGGAAGCGATCAAGAAAATTTGTCAAAGAAAGTACCAGTGTAAATTATTGTTTTGGAAAAGGAACACTTGTTGAACTTTGAAGGTGTGGATAGAGATATGTTTTGATTGTGTTTGAGATAACATGTTTTAGTTTGTTTCACTTGAAAAATATCCATATTGATTCCCTATCATTATACCATTTTTCGCTAATTGCATCCCCCTCACAATCCCGATTTCACTTATTGCATCCCTGTTCTGTGACATAAATTTAAAAAGAAAAAGTTTGTGTAGAAGCGACAAAGGGATAACATAGCAAGGGATGGTGACTGATATTTTGATATGTTTATACACAGTTAAATTGTTGGTTAATTGCTTGAACAGTGTTCATAAACTGATCCCCTATCATTATACCAATTTTCACTAATTACACTCCCTCCATATTTTCCATGAACCCTATCACTCCCTGTTCACTTGGCAATTAACGAATGGTTTGTTATGGATGGATTTGCATGTATCTCATGTCAATTTTGAGCCAATTTTGTATTCATGTAAGCAGAGTGTCATGTATGGTTTATTAAGAGATTTATTACTAACGAATTGTTACCACTGGATGAGCTTTTTCAGTAGAGACAGCAATGGCCGAAATAACAGAGCCAGGGGAAATTGGAATCGATGCCATAGGAGGCCTAGATTTTCCATCCATTTTGACATCGATCCTCAAGAATTGAACCAGTTGTTCCAACCTGGTTTCTTTAATTAGGTTGGCCATGGAATAATGCACCCTCGACCAGAAACACCCCCTTTCTAGCCTCCTCAGAATATCCATGGCATTTACATTCCTCCACATGTGTATTTGTAGCTTGAAGTCCCCACAAATTATGTTTGGCAAGAGATCGTCAACCCTCTTGTCTCTCACCAGTGTGGTTGGCCCACTATCCCATTGCCTTTTCCAACACCTATCAATCCCAATGTCCATATCGCCTGTGTTGTTTCACCAGTTCAGTCCTCACACATCAATAAGAGACTAAAAAATGATATTCCCCAACATGTGCAAGACAAGGGAAAAGCAACTTCCTCTCCTTCTTCCCCCTCCAATGATTCCTCAAAATCTGTGTCTTATTGCATGCATTTGAAGGATGACTTCTCCCATGTGATCAATGAGATACATTCCCAAGGGTCCAATCAACCACGGGCTACTTTCGAGAATTCTAAGGGAAACAACAATGAAAAAAGGAAAATTGCCTCGCAAAGTGGAAAATGTGGTTTTTAAATTATGTTTTTTATGATTTCGGTTGATGAGGAGAGTGCCTAAATGATTGTCAACATTTTTGGAAAGCAAGCTATGTTTTGATATTTTGTGGATAATGTGTATATATATATACTCTTTTATGGATATGATATAAATTATTTCTAATATTTAAATATCCAGTTTGAAAGATATTCAAGGGAGTTACAAGGGTGGCATATGGTTTAAATGAATTTTTTTTTAGTATTGTATTTCGTGATTTAAAAGGAAGAAATGATGGGAGTCACAAGGGGTCCCACCTACCTAGTTATTATTAATTAAGACCCTTAACTATATTATTATTATTTATTTATCCTAACATAATTAGTTAAGTTAAATCAACTGAACTAAAGAAAGTAGTTGAACTACTTCAACTTATTTGGAAAGAATAAAAGTTGAATGAGAAGAAGAGACAAAGGGGAGAATAAAAGGAGAAAAGCAAGAATAAGGTTTGATCTTTAGTTACATGAGATAGTTTTAGTTTTCATTCATTTCTGAGTTTATTCAAAGCCTAATTATTTTTTGACATTAGGGTCTTACTGTAGATAGCAAGGTTCAATACTGAACCACATTTTTCAGACGTTTGTTTTAGAGGTGTTGATCCATCTTTGATAGTTTGTGGGTTCTTGTATGTTTTTGAATTAAGTTTCATGGCTGATAAATGATATCTTGCAGAGTCAAATTGGCATTAGGTTGTGGCAAGCTGATCTAGATTATTAATTTATGTTTTACTTTACTGTCAGAGTCTTTTTGTATGGTGTTCATCGAATATCTCTAAATAAGACTTTGGTCCATGCCCTCGCAGGGGTTTTGTAAAGAGAAGAGATCTTTGATATCTCATAGTGAAATAAAATCAGATTGTTATTATGTCTCATATATGTGTATTTATGACTTGGTTACATTTCTCTTTTGATATCCATGTTTACTTAATCTCAACTCTGTGTATATTCCAGAAGTTGTTTTATTTTATTTTTGCAACATAATTAAAACTATAAATCAGCCTCAGTCCTTGTAATTAATACTTTCAGATTGAGAGAATATTTTGAGGCTATAAACCCTAGGGTGACATTCACAACTATATTGTCCTAGCCAAGCAAGATCTGAAAATGATTGAGTAAGGTAATTCATACCTTTTCCTCAACACCCATGATACCATGTTGTAAATATATTGAATAGAGGAATGCAATGGAAGAGGTCTTATGGTCAAAGAAGTGACAAAATCTCAAAAATTATAGAGAATATCAGGCCACGAATTTGGGGGGAAAATGGACTGTGCAAACTTCAAAAAATCATATTTGGAGCTACGAGTAACGAAATAAAGCTAGCAATAGCTCAATGTAAATCTAGAGGAGAAGAGAATAGGCAGGGATGGATAGTACTGGAATATTGAGAGCAAAAAGGGCCCAAAAATGCAAAACACAGGTGGAACCTAGATTCAGATGAAGAACCAGATATGCAAACTTCAAACAATCATATCTTGAGTTAGGGGAAACGAAATCATATCGGCAAGGGCCCAATAGAAATATGAGACAGAGGAGAATAATGTAGAATGATTTCATTCAACAAGAAAAGCTATAAATGCCTAGAAAATTTTGAGGAACTGAAGATAACGCCAATGAGTAGAGTCAATGATTGTTTTTTTAACGAATATCATTTGTAAATTTCCATAGGGAGAATGTAACTACCCAGGAGTCTCTTCAGATTCCATTTGTAACTCCCACATCCAGATTTTCGAATTGTAAAAAATAAATTGGGGGAAAATGAAATGAATAGTGAAGAGAACTCAAGAGTCTTTCTCTAGTCTTATAAAAGAAGACTGATAGCAGAGAAAGTGGACTTTTTCCCTTTGTAACAAAGGATGGTACTACTACTTCTGAGGAATAAAGAGTAGGAGGCATTTCATAAATTTGTAGATTTGATGGATGTAGTAGAGACTAATCTTGATGCATTTATCTTTTTCTTGAGTAGATAGGATTTTTTGTATGAATTTTTTATGCACTCTATTTTGTTTACTCATGTTGTCACATATTTCTTCATGGGTACAAAAATGATATTATAGGTGTATCGTGAAACTATTTTTTTATGCATCTGTAGCATTATTGCTTTCATTTACCATTAGAATACATGAATTATTTATGGTTCTGATGGTTATCTTTCTCTGTACTCATTCTACTAGTTTTTCTCCTGGGATAGTTAGAATTAGTTAGATTAGATTAGTTTCTTTTAGTTAGACTAGTCTTAGAATTAGTTAGAACTCTTTGGGGGGAAGTCTGCTATCTTTCCCCCTTTTATTTCTTTTAATTCTGAGTGGCAACAAGGCCCATAAAATCATGGGAAATGCTACCCCAAATGAGAGTAGGTCTGATTGGGAACTTCCATCAGGCGTTTTCCCTCATTTGATTGAACGGATCATTTTTGGCCCGTCAACACCCTCATTAAAGAACACCCACTATCTAGTTAGCATTTGGTTAGGGTTATCATTTTCTAGCTAGTTATAAATAAGGATATAGCCCTCCTTACAAATATTTTATTGGAATATCTTGTATTGGAGCTTAGCTAATTGGGAAGTTCCCCCTTTGAAGAAGCAGGTAACTAAGAGTTAACCTCCCCTAAAAGGATCAGTGTATGGTGTTTCCCTACCTTAAGGGTTTTTAATTAATAAAGTATAAGTGTTTTCTTGAATATATGGTTTGTGAACATTATATGTGCTAAGGATCATTAAAAAAAATCCGCAGGCCTTTATTATTGCGATGATAAATGGCCACTAAACTCAATCATAGGACTTCTCAAAATTTATCTTAAAGAAAAGAGTATCAAATCCAATTGCATGCCTTCCCACACAGAAATGAAATTTTCAAGGATATACACGTCTCAAACAAATTTAGTTTTCTTTGACCTAATAATTTTTGGAAATATATACTTTATACATAAAGATGGGGATTCAACTAGAATTTATATCAAGTACTAAGAAAAGTGGTTGTCAGGGCCCCTTGTCTTGAGGATAAACTTGATTATATAATAATAAATACTAACCCCAAGTGATTACTTTATTACTCCCTCTTTGTAGACTTACAACATTTATATTTTGACAAAAACCCATGTGGCCTTCTAAAAATCGCACGGGAAACAATCCAACCCAGAGGCCTTGCCTTATCATTACCGATATCATGAAAAACAACATTGAAATCATCAAGGGATATAGGTTGATCACACACACACACAATTTTTCTCCTTTGGGACCTTGATAGGGATTGCATTAAGGCAACAATGCATGGCCACCTCGACCTCAATGGTAACCCCTTAAGACTAAAACACCAACTTGTAATGATTAATAAACTTTTACTCAATCAACTATTGTTCACTTACTCTTCCATTCTCAATATTGAGAATACATGTATTTGATTTCCAAGGCCTTAAAGAATTCATTAGTATGCCTATACCCCATATTAAGCTAGTGCAACAAATCATGAAGCAGATCTTGGTAGCCTGCATTTTCTTTTCTTCATCAAAAGCATCGAGCTAAAGGAACTGATACATGTTTCAAACTTTTTCAATACGACCTATTTTTTATTGCATCTAACAATAACTATTTTATGACCATAGACCTAAAGGAAGGTTATTGTTCTTCCAATAACATCTTCCCACTAAACAATCCACCCATTTGTGCCTTGGGACATAAGCAACAAATTCCATATGGTTTTGATGCATGCAATATAGCTAGGTTCAGGCAAGTGTGAGACACTCAATATGAAACACATCATATGCATAAACGTTTTCATCTCCCCAAGATATAGAAAACAAATAGTTTGGTGGTTTAGAAATATTGGTAGTGCCACCAACATGCACTAACATTCCACAAGAGGAGTCAAAATTGGAGGAGGGTTTCTTAAAAAGCATGGCTCTATATAGCCTTTGCAAAAATTATTCCATGTGAACCACAACTCCTTATAGTCATTATGGTTCATAAATCCCTAACCAGGCCTTGTGGACTACCAAATCTTCTCTCTTATGGTGATGTCCTCACTGCTAAATATTAATTATATATATATACCATAATTGGGAAAATTATATTAATATAAATTTACAAAAATCGTGCATCAATATTACATCAAGGGTATGGTTTGAGTTTTCAAAACAAAAATACTTAGAAACGATATTCCCATAATAAAGGCTATCTATATCCTTACACAAAATTCCCGAGAATTTTTTGATGCTACATATTCGATAATATAAGATTAATATTCTAAGAATCTTGAAAAACATTGTAATTAGTATAAAGCATGGTGACTAGCAGCGACAACTTCTTCTTGGCCGACGTTCAGAGAGGCAGAGTTCTACTTTCCTACTTTACTATGTCCATATGTTGGCACCCAAATATTTGTGTTAATCTAGGATGCACACACAAATGAATTTGTGCACGCTCATTCCAATTTTTTGCACACCCAAGAAGATGCATGAGGGTTGAAAAGAAGCGCACGTTCAATCAAGTTTTCACAAGTTTTTTTAATGCGTACTAAAGTCCATTTCTGCCAACGCACGCTGGAAATAAAGAATATGGAAATCAGAATCAAGAAGATGCACGTTGGAATAAAGAAAGGAATCATCGGGAAATATCTCCAAATAATTGCTTCCAGTAGCACAAGGGAACATGGAGCAGATAGAGGATGCACTGGCAAGGTAGTTAAGATTTCCTTGATGCAGAAAGGCTACATGGAATGATGGAAGGTGACATAAGCATGCGAGACTATTAGTTAGTTGAGCGAGTGGAGCATATTTGAATGGGATAGAGATCTGGAGCAAAGATGGATATAAAATGAATCAATGACGACAAAGAGAAGGTTGACATTGGTTGTGGTTTATTCATTGAGTCATTTTTGTTGTCTATTGTTGAAGATATCACTCTGAGTCTCAATAGCATTGTAATTCCTATAATCATGTGTCTGAGTCTGTCATATGTTTAAGGTTTAGAATAATGTGCATGACACACTGTATTGTAAATATGGGATTTATTTGAGGGAATATGAGACATTGTTGTTGTCAATGTATGTTTTTCTTAATGTATATATGTGCCTGATGAAATGAGGATGCTAATAAATCTATAGAAGTTGTGATATATCATGTGTCACTTGTGTATCAATTGGATATGTGTGTGTATTTTTTTAGCATATCGATAATAGAAATTTGTAATCTATGGAATGTATGAATGTCATCCCAGATGGATTCCTATGTGTTTAATATTCAAACTCAACACAAGACCACATGGTCTCTATGATCCTCATAGTATCTTGGGTGAGACCTTCTTCAACCTGGTTGAAGATTGTTATGTCGATGCTTTGGGGTTTTTGTTGGTCACCTCTAGATGAACCCTAGGTCTTAACCCCCCCAGTGCTAGGAAGGGAGTGTGCAAGTGTGAAATGACCAAACAAATGGTTCTATTGTCAAGACCAAAATGTCTTGTATTTAGCGATGAAGGCAAGAAATGAGGTGGTATCCACCTCGGGAGGAAATCCAAAACTAGTTAAATACAAAGGAACATGATTTTTCCCAGTGAGAAACTCAAGGTTTGAGAGTCAATGTGAAGAGATAGAAAGATAAGTACCTATATGCGTATATGCATGAGATTTTATTTGTTGAATTTCCATGTATGTTGTATGAATGCATGAAAAGGAAAACCGCTAGTAATTTTTCTTTGTGGGATTTAGAACCAGTGGTTTAGGATCAAGTCACGCTTGATAGGCTAAAGGCATTGGACAATAAGTAGACTTGAGCCATTGATTTATGGTTTTATTAGGTCAAAGAGGGTTATATTATTGAATTTGTTGTAGAGTACATTGATTATTTCAGTGAGGTTGAAAGAAAGTTTGTGGAAGGTCCAAGAAAATGAATGTTGGAAGAAATCATATTCTAGATAAATATGTTGCTCCTGGAGAAATGGTTGATGTGCATGGAGCCCAAAAGGATGGTTGAGTAGAATCACCAGGTGTTAGGGGGGTGAAAAGATGGGGGGAAATGAGGTAGGACCTGGATCCATTATAGAGGATCCAGAATTTCTTGAGATGAGGTGAGGAATGGAATGGACCTAGAGGAGCATAGGAGAAAAAGAGCTGAGATATACACAAGAAGAGTTGAGTTAATAAGGAAAGTGGAATAGAGAAGTGGAAGGAGGTTAGAAAGAGGCATGTGATGAGGTGTCAGGCCCAGGATGCAGAGAAAGGTGACCACACCATGAGGTAGTGTGGAAGAGTGTGTTGTTCCAGAGAGGATCACAGATGAGGATAGGCATGCGAAGAGGCGTGGCATTGAGAGTAGGGTGTCCAATGGTGATGTCAGTAGTAGTAGTAGTAGTAGTAGTAGTAGTAGGGGCCTAAGAGATGAATTTTGAGACTCTTAGCTATTGTGGAGTGTCACAACCTTAGAGGAAGATAAGGCACATAGTAGAGGCGTAGGAGAAAGAGAGAAAGATGGAGTATTCCCTAGTGGTGGAGGAGAAGAGTTGGAGATAGTAGATGGTATTGCGCGACTACAGATAGGAAATTCTTTGTGTCCCATCACAATAAATATTAGAAGAATATGTTAGAAGACTCAGCAGAAGGTGAAAACTCAATAAGAGGTAGTGGAGATTGTGATGTACTTAGAAGCTACTCTAGGAGGGGAAAAGACATTGGCAGTATTGGCGTAGGTGCAATCGCAACTGGCCAATCTAACAATGCAATTGCAGGACATGGCGAAGAAAAAAGTCGTGTGTGAGCACGTATCATGTGCCACATGTCACTCTGAGGGAAATCGCAGGGATGAGTTCCCTGTACTTTTGAATTATGCTGTGATGGGAGCATTGAGTCCATTTCCAACTAAGTCTCAAGAGGAGTGGTGTGATATTTGAAAATAGTGGGGTCATGTACCGACTCACTGCCAACTTTGGAGAAGTATCAAAATATGCACCATGCCCCATTCTGTGAGTTCTGTAAATCTACTGGGCATGATGTAAACAACTACCAATCACACGAGTTGATTCAATACAATACCTGCAATGCATTCCAGGTACAAGAAGAATAGAAGGGAGGTGATCATGGCAGTGTTGAGAAAGGCAGATACCAAGGAGGTCCCAGGGGTGGATATGGGCACAGTTGCAAACATAGATATAATGGAGGGGGAGACATACCCCCCACTTGTTTTAATTGTGGAGAGCTTGATCATGTATCAAGTTTTTGCACCAAACCACGCATGATTTTTGAATATTGTTACAGTCCCAAGCATGTCATAGAGGATTGTCCTCACTTAGTGTAGAAGTGGGAAGAAAAGAAGACACATTGCAACATGGTGCATATGGAGCCACATAGAAACAAAAAGAAGGATAAGGAGGTTGATGTCTGGGTATTAACCCAAGGAGAATTGAAGACATGAATGGACTTTGAGCATGGTGAGAGCTAAAGTTAAATACCGAAGGGTAAGATAAGGAAGGCAGCACAACCCCCCCTAAGTTTGATGTTGCTAAAAAAAAGAAGTTTATGCGTGACACACAAAAATCCATGGAAAAAGAAAGATCGAGAAAATAGTGTATAGAATGACACAAAGGTCACTTCAGGAGGCTTAGATCCAAGAAGAAGTGAAATGGCTGACACAAAGGTCACTTGAGGAAGCACAGATCTGTGAAGAGGTACAATGGGCGAAATAGAGGTCGTTGGAAGAGGCACAAGCTCCTAAAGAGCTACAACACACAACGCAGAGGTCATTGGAAGAAGCACACAAACAAGAAGAGTTATGATGCGTTTATCAAGCAGTGTTTGAGGAACAATGCCCTGAGGAATTTTAGTGCACAGTACGCATAGAATCATTGCACGAATTGGGTTGCAAGACAGAAACATAAGACCACGTAAGTAATTTCTTGTGTAGTTGTTTGTGATTGCTTAATGATTTGGATGTTGCGAGAAAGTTGACACAGATGTTGGCTACCTACATGGGGGATCAAGGGGTAGAGAAAAAAATATCACCCCCCCCCTACCAGAAAGGGATCTGTGTCAAGTTAGTAAGCAAAAGCACATTGGTTGAGAGTTCAATATGTTTGCTAAAATCAGTGTCTACGATATGGATGGAGTCGTGTTGGATATGGGTTTCGATGTGAACATGTTTCCAAATAAATCATGGGAATTGATAGGGAAACTGCATCTAGTCTGCTCTCCCATCCAACTATGGTTGGAAAATCAGTACAATATTTACCATATAGGTTGATTGGAGCAAGTTGAGGTGAATATAGAAGGGGTAAAGACAAAGGAAAACTTTGAAGTCATAGATATTATGGATTACTCTCATCCCTACCCTCCATTTCTTGGTATTGATTGGGCCTTTGACAATAATAATGTGTTTAATTTGAAGAAGAGGCAAATGTCATTTGAGATTGATACCTTACGTGTGGTTGCACCTCTAAATCCTTATGAAGGGGATATATACAATGATCTAGTGAATGATGATGCGTGGAGCTCTGTTATTGACAATATCTATAAGATCACCGGGAGCGGGGAGGATTACATCAATCCTACCATGGATGGATAATTAAGTTGGCAGAGCATTAAGTCTTATGATACTTACTCTAAATATGCCATGGAAATGTAGCAAATGGAACTGCATGAAGTATGGATAAGGATATGTAGGCATATCTCCACCAAGGCGTGCAAGGAAGAGTTTGAATCCTGCCAGTATGATGGGTCGGGTCTGATTGATGTGTTTATAGCATAGATATAAATATTTTCTAGAACACCACTAGATGTGTGCTCTTGTTATTGTTCTCATAGGCATACTTGTGCGATGGTGGGTAGTGCATAGAGGCCCTTTCCATGAATGTGAATCCATAGAGGCTTCCATGTGTAGAAGATTCAAATTGAATGTCGATATTCATTGGTACATGTGTTCTTGTGAATGGTGGTGGATAGCCAAGCAGTGACAATGGACGCGCCATAGATAACTAAAGGTCCTGCATGGGCTTTCCAGACAAAAAGTTTCTCCCTAGGGCCCTCGATTCCCCACAGGATGCAAGAAGGAACCACATGTGAATATAATAGGTTGTGCTACACCCCATGTGGMTAAATAATTATTGTTTKCTTGGTTAAATCCACTTAACCACACTGAGAAAATAGATGACTCCCACAAGAATAAAGAAGTAAGAGGAAGTGAGTGGATGAACTTGGGCCCGCTCTGATTGGCTAACCAAATATTGCCCCCTCTGGGATGTGTTGTAAATGTGCAATGCCCTCTTTGAATCATACTTGCGCATGTATGGAGATGTCACTATCACTATCAAAGTCCTACGACCCCATTCTTCTCATACATCAAGACAGTGACGTGTTCGTTCTATGGTACCTAAGGGAGAGGCTACTAAGGAAACAATCAACAATAAATGTTCAAAATTCCATACAACACTCACAGTTCTCAATGACCCATTGCACACCATTCCTTGGGAGGTCACACAACATAAGAGATACCTGGCTTCTTTGCCTCCCGAGGAGCACACCACTACAATGTTAGATATTGTAGCAAAACAAAAAGAGAGATCACTGCAACCTAGGCTAAGTAGTAGAATATATCATAGATCATCACTTTTGTGGCCAATAAGGCCTTGAACTTGTTTACACAGCTCTTGGATGCACAGGTTGTTGTCACCCCCCTCATTGAGAAAATAAACACAATGGACCCATCATCTCCTCAGGTCACAAC
The DNA here is from genome assembly GCA_000966675.3 of Picea glauca. Taxonomy (NCBI): domain Eukaryota; kingdom Viridiplantae; phylum Streptophyta; class Pinopsida; order Pinales; family Pinaceae; genus Picea; species Picea glauca. The sequence goes on from JZKD02S1002048.1 coordinate 202,949, forward strand.
ATCTGAGGTTGATGCGGCTATTTAGATTACCCATGATATTCAAGGTTACCTCAATGAGCTTGAGCTCTAGTTCAAAGAGTCCATGCAATAAATCAAGGCTACCATTCCATATGTTGAGGTGGTCATTCCATAAGGCATTTGGCTCGAGGACGAGCCAAGTAATAGTGGTGGGGGGCTATTGGAAACCAAATTTTTGGGTTAATTGTTGGTTGTGGAGCCTAACTATCTTTCTGATTTAGAGGTATTTGTTTTCAATCATGTTTATACCCCATGAAGACTTTACACCCTGGAACAATGTACACTCCTCCACACGAGGGAGTGCAGGGGGGGTTACCATGGTAATTTCATAGTAAATATGGACCATTCATTATAAGGTCACATATCTGACGGTAGAAGTTATGTTAGGGTTTTTTTTCCCTAGAAGAAAATCCTCTTTTATGAGGGAAATGTATTGAGGCTATGTATTATTGTGAATATTGTATTCTGAGTGAGGAGACTATGAGAAAAAGAAGAGGAATTTACAACATGTGTGTTGTAGGTTGTATCCCTTCATTTGATAGATAATAATAAAGGAAGGACCTGGCAATTTCTCTAGTGGATGTAGCCCACACTGGGTGAACCACGTATATCTGTGTCTCTATTGTATTGTATATCTTTTGTGTTTTATTTCCGCATTTGTTTTATTTTATTTCTCTGCGATCCTATTTTTCTAACAACTGGTATCAGAGCGAAAGGTAACTCGCAGGAAAAGAGGGTTCCTGGTTCGAGTGGGAGCAATGGCAAAAGATGGAAAGTTTAGGGTCAAGAATTTTAACGACCAAAACTACCAGTTATGGAAGATGCAGATGGAAGATTATTTATATTAGAAGGATCTATTCCTACCCATTAGGTGAAATAGCAAATATGTTGATGGCCATGAAGGACGAAGAATGGGAGGTTCTTGACATAAATGCACTAGGAACGATACGGCTGAGCCTAGAAGCGTCAGTGGCTTTCAATATTTCAAAATAAAATACAACGAAGGAGTTGATGGATGCATTGGCTAAACTGTATGAAAAACCCTCATCATCTAAAAAGGTATTTCTAATGAAGAGATTATTTAATATGAAGATGTTAGAAGGTGGGTCTATTGCAGATCATTTAAATGAATTTAATACGCTTACTAATAAACTAAGTTCTGTAAAAGTGGACTTTGATGATGAGGTTAAGGCTATTCTAATCTTATGCTCATTTCCAAAAAGATGGAATGGATTGGTCATGGATGTAAGTAACTCTGTCTATGGTTCAAATACTTTAAAATTTGTTGATGTTGTTGGTGTTATCCTTAGTGAGGAAATGCGACGGAAAAGCACAAGTGAGACATCAGGTAATGCGTTAAACATGGAGAACAGGGGAAGACAAAATGATAGAGGAAAGGGGTCAGGGAACTATGGGAATTCTAGGAAGGGAAGATCCAAATCCAGACTTGAAAATATAGAGTGTTGGAATTGTGTGAAGAAAGGACATTTGAAGAAAGACGACAGAGCTCCAAAGAAACAAAGAGATGAACAGTAGGAGAAAAAACAGGGAGAAAATGTAACATGTGATGTGTTACAAGATGCTTTGATTATTTATATAGATAATATTTATGATTCTTCGGTAGTAGATTCAGGGGATTCATTTCATGCCACACCCCATAGGAAACATTTTCTAGATTATGTTCAAGGTGATTTTGGACATGTTCATTTGGGTGATGATGCACCATGCAAAATTGTTGGAATGAAAAAGGTAAAAATAAAGAAAAGGAATGGAAACCAATGGTTTTTGAAAGAGGTAATACATGTTCCAAATCTAAGGAAAAATATAATTTCAACGGGGCAGTTGGCAAGTGAAGTTTGTATATCCATATTTATAGATAAGGTGTGGAAGGTCACCAAAGGATCATTGGTGATAACAAAAGGAGAGCAGGTAGGTACATTGTATTTATGTACTGGTAATATTGACTCTTTTATCTCTTTAGCTTCTACAGGAGTGGATACAGCACTGTGACATCATAGGCTTGGACACATGAGTACTAAGAAGGGGATGCAGATAATTCACAAAAGAAATTTTTTGCCAGATCTTAAACAAATTGATTTGGATTTTTGTGAGCATTGTGTTTATGGAAAATAGAAGAGAGTCAGATTTCTCAGAGTCAGAAAAGAAAACAAGCATGAAAGGTTAGAGATTGTGTATACAAATGTATGGGGACCAACTCAGGTATCATCTCTTGGTGGCTCTCATTATTATGTTATTTTTATCGATGATGCAACTAGAAAAACTTGGTTTTATTGCATTCGACAAAAATCTGATGTTTTTTATACTTTAAGAAATGGAAAGCTTTGGTTGAGAATGAGACAGGAAAAGGGTTGAAGTATCTCAGATCATACAATGGAGGTGAATATTGCAGCAATTAGTTTGATTATTACTATTCATACCATGGGATTCATAGAACAAAGACAGTTCCAGGAACACCACAAGAAAATGGTGTGTCAGAAAGGATGAACAGGAAAATCATGGAGCGTGCAAGGAGTATGAGATTGCATGATGGTTTTCCCTTACAGTTATGGGAAGATGTTGTAGATATTGTTATTTAATTAATAAACAGAGGACCTTCAAGCTCTTTGGATGGTGGAATTCCAAAGGAGGCATGGACAGGTAAAAAGGTAAACTATTCTTTTTTGAAGACTTTTGATTGTGAAGGATTTGTCCATATTGATAAAGAAAATAGAACAAAGCTTGAGGAAAAATCCAAGAAGTGTACCTTTATTGGATACAGTGTTAATGATTTGGGTTATTGCTTATGGGATTATGAAAATCACAAAATCATTAGGAGTAGAGATTTCATATTCAATGAGAAGGTCATGTACAGAAATCAATTGCAGGGAAAGATACAAGAAAAAGAAAAACCAGAATACACAGTTCTTGATGAGATCACTGAAAAAGAAATTCCAAAGGGACTAGAAAATCAAAATGTACAACAACAAGAGAAACAAGTACCTCAAACTCATGCAAGTGTTGTTTGAATATATACTAGGTTAAGTAGACCTCTTGAATGATACTCTCCTTCATTGTATTATTTATTGTTGATTGATTCTGGTGAACCAGAATGTTATGAAGAGGCAATGCAGGTAGACACAAAAAAGAAGTGGGAGAAAGGAATGAAAGAGGAAATGGATTCCCTGGTAAATAACCATACTTTGGATTTGGTTCAATTTCCTGTAGGAAAAAGAGCATTGCGGAATAAATGGGTTTACAATTTGAAGGAAGAAGATGGAGGAAAAAAACGATACAAGGCTAGACTTGTTGTAAAGGGGTTTGCACAAAATAAAGGTATATATTTTGATGAAATATTTTCTCTTGTTTTTAAAATTAATTCAATTAGGACTATTTTAAGTCTTATGGTAGTAGAATATTTGCATCTTGAACAGTTAGATGTAAGAGATTTGCATGGGGATGTGGAGGAAGATATTTATATGCAGCAGCCACAGGGGTATGAGGTCAAAGCGAAGGACAATTTGGTATGCAAGTTGAAGAAGAGCTTGTATGGCCTAAAGCAAGCTCGAAGGAAGTGGTATTTTAAGTTTGACAGGTTTATGATAGAACAAGGTTATAGTAGATGTCATTCTGATCACTGTGTTTATTTTAAAAGGCTAGAAAATGGAAGCTCTATTATATTTCTATTGTATGTAGATGGCATGTTTTTTGTAGGGTCTAATATGCAGGATATAAATGTGCTCAAGAAGAAATTAGCTAATTCATTTGCGATGAAGGATTTGGGTGCTACAAAGAAAATCCTTGGTATGAGAATAACAAGATACAGGAAAAATCACAAATTGACATTGTCTTAGGGTGAGTACATAGAGAAGGTGTTTGAGAGGTTTAGAATGCAGAATGAAAAACCAGTTAGTACACATTTGGCCAGCCATTTCAAATTAACTAAGGAAATGTGTCCCAAGACACATGAGGAGATAAAATACATGTCTAGGGTCCTTTATTCATCAACAACTGGTAGTTTGATGTATGCAATGGTTTTCACAAGACCAGATATTGCACATGCAGTGGGAGTTGTGAGCAGGTATATGAACAATCCAAGTAAAGAACATTGGGAGGGAGTAAAGTGCATTCTCGGGTATTTGAGAAGTACTGCTACTCATGCATTATGTTTTGAAGGTTCAGACATTGTTCTACAAGGATATGTTGATTCAAATATGGCAGGTGATAAATATAGCAGGAGGAGAACCACAGGGTATGTTTTTACTGTAGGTGGAACAACAGTAAGTTGGATTTCGAAACTGCAAAAGGTTGTTGCACTTTCAACAACAGAGGTAGAGTATGTTGTTGCTACAGAGGCTAGTAAAGAGATGATTTGGTTATAGAGGTTTATGGAGGAATTGGGAAAGAAGCAGGAGAATATCATATTGTATTGTGACAATGAGAGTGTCATTCATATTGCAAAGAACTCAGCCTTCCATTAGAATACTAAGAATATATAGCTCAGGTACCATTTCATACGATCCATCTTGGAAGATGGACATTTGAAGTTGGAAAAGATACACACTAGCCAGAATCTTGTATACATGTTAAAAAAGGGAGTAACCAAAGAGAAATTGAGTTCCTGCTCAGTTTCAGTTGGTATTCAAGCATATACAACAGCGGTGGAGTTGTTGAGATCAGTCTCCAAGTGTGAGATTGTTGGTTGTGGAGCCTAATTATCTTCCTGATTCAGAGGTATTTTTTCTCAGCCATGTTTATACCCCATGAATACTTTACACCCTGGAAGAATGTACACTCCTCCACACGGGGGAGTGCAAGGGGGGGTTACCCCCCTACAGGGTCTAGGGGAAAACAGGCTCCCGACGAGGGTTCGAGGGAAAATCCCCCGAAGGAAAAATTGCCTTGTAAATGTATATTGTAATTTCATAGTAAATCTAGACTATTCATTATAAGGTCGCAGATCTGACAATAGAAGTTATGTTAGGGTTTTTTTCCCTAGAAGGAAACCCTCTTTTACAAGGGAAATGTATTGCGGCTATGTATTATTGTGAATGTTGTATTATGAGTGAGGAGACTATGAGAGAAAGAAGAGTAAGGTACATCGGTTATGTTCTAGGTTGTATCCCTTAATTTGTTGGACAATAATAAAGGAAGGACCTAGCAATTTCTCTGGTGGACATAGCCCACACTGGGTGAACCACGTATATCTGTGTCTCTATTGTATTGTGTATATTTTTTGTTTTATTTTTGCATTTGTTTTATTTTATTTCTCTGCGATCTTGTTTTTCTAACATGAATCTCACGCACGCACACACACACACACACACACAAACGAAGTTGTGCATGCTCATTCCAGTTTTGTGCACACCCAAGGAGATGCACGAGGGTTGAAAATAAGCATATGTTGAATAAAGTTTTGTTAACGCATGCTAAAGTCCAGTTTTTCCAATGCGCGCTGGAAATCAAGAAGATGCACACTAGAATCAAGAAAGGAATCATCGAGAAATATCCCTAAATGATTACTACCAACAACACAATGAAATGTGGAGAAAATGGAGTATGCATTGGCAAGGAAATTAATATTTCCTTGATGCAGAAAGTCTACGTGGAATGATGGCAGGTGAGAGAAGTGTGTGAGATTGTTAGTCAGTTGAGCAAGTGGAGAAGTTGAATGGGACATATCTCTAGATTAGAGATGGATATAAAAGGAGTAAAGGATGACAAAGAGAAGGTTGAAGTTGGTTGTGGTTGATTCATTGAGTCATTGTTGTTGTCTATTTTCAAAGATCTTTCTTTGAATCTCAGTAGCATTGTAATGTTTGTAATCATGTGTCTAAGTTTGTCATATGTTTAAGGTCTAGAAGAATGTGCATGGCACACTGTATTTTAAATTTGATATTTATCTGAGGGAATATGAGACCATATTGTTATCGATGTATGTTTTTCTTAATGTACATTTGTGCCTAATGGAATGAGGATGCTGATAAAGCTACAAAAGTTATGATATATCATGTGTCACTTGTTTATCAATTGCATATCTATGTGTATTTTTTTATAATATTGATAATAACAATTTGTAATCTATGGAATGAATGAATGTCATCCCAGATGGATCCTTGTGTGTTTAGCCTTCAATCCYGACACAAGACCAGATGGTCTCTGCGATTATCATAGTGTCTCGGGTGAGACMTTCTTCAACCTTGGCTGAAGATTGATATGTCGATGCTTTGGGGGTTTTGTTTCTCACCTTTGGATGAACCCTGGGTATTAACCCCCCAGCGTTAGGAAGGACGCGAGTAAGCRTGAAACGACCCAACACCATATAATCAATGAACTGGTGTACAGTTTCATGTTCCTTTGGTTCACCATGGTTCGAACTAACCAATAGTATTTTATTAGATGCTTCATATTGATCTCCCTTAGCCAATTTTATCACCATATTCCTAAGTAGATTGCCTTATGCTTCAATGACACAAATATTTTTCTTCTATTCCATTGTATAACGTTCACTATACTCAATCATTAATCAATATCATATATACTCATATAATAAATAATTATTATTTAATATGGATATATGATATTAAATTATGAATTCATGATGTTCTCATGAAGTGAACCACCATATTCACTTCAATTAGTATCAAATTAGTTGTTCCTCTCATGTGTGGTCAATTTTTAATTTTCTCATGGTAATAAAAATTTACCAGCTTGTGGCCCACTCTTTATTCCCATAATAAGAAATTATCCAAAATCAAAAGATTCCATATTTGGCATAAGTAAAGTGAATTTCCACATACATGGTAAGAAAATGTAATTAAAAGGGAAAATTTCTAAGTGTTTTTAAAGTGCACTTGAAGAAGTATTTTTTTACATCTGGTTCACGACATCGGATATCAGTGCTTTCTACGTCCATGAAAAACCTTCCCGAAATCTATGAGAGAACATGGGGAGGTCGAGAATGTTCGGAGAATTGGGGGCTCAACAACAAGAGCATCTTATAAACCCATTAAAGGGCACACCATGTCACTCCAAGGATTTGAACTTGGGTGGGGAGGGTAACAATAATTCCTCCCAACCAACCAAGCTACATTCAATGGACACTTGAAGAAGTATTAAGTCAAACAAATATTTCATCATTGGCATAAAGTGAATTGGCATATACATGGTAAGAAAAGGTAATTAAAAAGGAAATTTTGAGTGTGCATGCGAAGAAATATCAAGTCAATCAAAATATTTCATAGTGGAATAGAAGTGAAGTTATATATATATATATATATATATATATGGTGGAGATGAATTAGTATGGCAACCATCCCCTCTAGGGATCTACAACTCCAAAAGCAGGCTACACACAACGCACCATCGATTTGATGCAACATGAGCCCTCCTGGTGGTGGAAAGGGATATGGAAATCAAAATGTCCTTTAAAACCCATAATCTTAATGTAATGTGTGCTAAAGAACAAAGTCCCCACATGGGACCAAATGAAATTTCGAAATTTGGAAGGCCCATGATGGTGTTCCCTTTGCAAGAATGATGAGGAAACTTTTAGACACCTTTTCCTTCATTGTGCTTACATCAAATAGGTCTCGATGGAAGTCTCTCATCATCTTATTCAAGTTTGTGAGTGGCAGAGACAGTCTATGGAGGTAGCTTGGAGAATATGGCTTTGAAATAGTACAAATGGAAACATAAAATCCACCCCCTCCTTATCATCTGGGGGGTATGGCTAGCCAAAAACTCCATGATTTTCAAGGATCACCCCTCCATTCCAGAACACACAGCAACTCAATGCATAAGCATTTTATCCTATTTCCCTCAAGAAAAAGGCCTCACTACTCCTCGGGTAGTAACATAATAATTAGTGGACTTCTCAAAACCTTGAGATTATTTTGATGGAGCCTCACAAAATGACTCTCAGAACAGTGGAGAGGGGTTGTGATCCATATTTAAAACACTCACTCATTAAAACTTAAGATGGGATTGGGACCTGGAATAAACAACTACATTAAATTGATGTCTCTAAAGATTCTTTTGACCTTTGCAGGAGAAAAAGGAGTCTCCAACCTACAGATTTTTGGGGACTCAAAGATTGTTATAAATTGGATAAAAAAAACTCAACATATATGGTGGAGCCTTATATGGAAAATAAGTTCCCCATTGAAATGTCAAATTACTCTATGGTTGGCATTAAACAATAAATTGCTCACTTGGGATAATGGTTTGAAACATGGATGGTGCGGCCCTAGTAGGTGCTCTTTGTGTAAATCTCATGAGGAATATAATTCTCATATTTTCATTGGTTTTCCATATGTAATTCAGGTTATGAAGATAATCTAGGACAAGGTAAAGTTGAAGATGAAATGGAACAAAGCCAACATTGAAGACTGCTTCAAATATTGGATGTACGACAAATCAGTTCGTCAATATAAAGGACTACCGATCATGTTGGTTACTAAATTGTGGTGGGCCCGAAACTCAAGATTATTCAAGGACAAGTATATCCACCAAAAAATAATAACAGGTATTTCCTTGATTATGGCAGAAGCTTTGAAAGCAAAGATGAAAACAAAAATGCCCAGAAACTCGATAATTGTTCAACTAGATTTTGAGGTGCCATGGGGATTCTTTGATGGATCCTTCCAAGGGACCCCCCCCCCATATTTGGAGTTGGAGTGGTATTATTTCTATAAAAAAATCATTATATTCATATTAGATACGCTCCTAGTATTGGTAGCAAAAATAGAGCGAAGCTCATTACATTATGGACCTTGATAGAAACCACTATCAAGAAGGATGTAAAAAAGCTACAGGTTATGGGTGATTTGAAGCTGGTCATTGATTGGGCTCGCTAGAAATATTCTACGCAGGATGTCATACTTTATCCTCTGATGAGAGATATTGAACCAACATTCCAATCTTTTGAATGGCTTTCCTTTGGGAACTGAACGTGAAAGCAGATGAGCCTTCGAAATAATCTTCAACTTTGTTGGTTGGGGCCTTCGACCTTTATGAATTTATAGAAGGAGAGGAGGTAGAAGCCATGGAATTCCTCTTTTAAATACTCATCTTATGAATATTGTAAATATTGTATGTAGGACATGTTATGTATTGTTGGTTATTTTCCTCTATATATTGTCTGAGGTTGTATTGAGTGACCCAGGGTTCATGTCTGTTTGGGTTTCCAACAAAACCTCTAAAACTATCGGGCCTCCTGGTAAACCAGAAGGAAACACAACACATGGATTGCACTACACAGTCTCACCCAAGATATATTTAATGGGTGGTTGTAATGATCATGTGTTTATAGCCTAGGATAGAGTGCGATATATGAGAATTGTATATTGAACTACTATTATAACTTGTAAACACAATGAACTGTCATTCACGATTATGCAGGAAATATAACAACTCATTCATTCAGTATAGCAATATTTACTTAAAATCAATAAAGACACACATGCTTTGAATCTCATAACATAGATGTTACCGTGGTTCACCCCCTCCTGGGATACATCCACAAAGATTTGTCTCTTAGCTCTTTTATTATAGTTGTTCTGTCACTACAACTCTGTGCGCTTACAACTCTTCCCAATTGGGTAAGATCTATATGAGGTGGACTAGATCGCACCAGGATCCTTAGCCTGCGATATAACCCTCAAGATATACCCTCCTCTGTCCTCTCTAGCTCAACAACTTACCAAAATAGGTCACATAGCAAGATATTACATATCATCTCACTACAACACTTCCCTCTATAACAACGACTAGTCTCTCTAACAATCAAAACCGAGCCCCCTATGATACCTAAGTATCCATATTTATACATTTCTGGCTCTTCAGCCATTACAATACATTACCAAAACCCTAACCCTAAAGTCGTTAGGTCTTCCCTAAATGAGCGCATGTTGTTCTTCCTTCCAGTTGTCGCTTTCCTTGTGCATGCTTTCTTTCCCAAAATCATCTTTCTTTCTGCTTTGGCTTGCTTCCAATAGGCCCCCAACATTGACATGTGGCTCATCCCGAGCCACCTAACAAAAATATTCAATCTCCTTGGTGATTGTCTGAAACTTTTCGCTGAGCTCTGTTGCCTGTGTTTGCGCCTGCGTGGTCTTCTCCTTGAGTGTGTCCACTATCTGGACTAGAATTTCATCATTGATCAATTCCGCGCACTCTTCCTGGGTCTGTGCTATATCTGTCTTGGATTCCTCTGCCTATGCCAGGAATTTTGCTACCCTTTCTTGGAATGGTTCCATTTGAGCCTGATGCTCCTTCTTCTATGTTTGTGCAATGGTGATTTCTGCCTGCAGTTTCTTCATGTCCTACGCCCCTTTGACTCTCTCTATGATGGAAATTGTCTTATACCTATACTTGAGGTCATGAATAGTTGCGCTTATCCTTTCTTCTTCCTTGTCCCACTTCTAGACTTTCTGATCCTCTTCTAATTTTGTCCAAAGTTGTCATGCTTTATTGAACAAGTCGGCTACTATTTTGACTTGTTGCTCTATCTCCTGCAGCTGTGTCATTTCATCCTTATTCCTTTTCTCCTTTACTGCTAGTGGAGTGGTTGGTGTGAGCTACTCTCAAATATTCTCGATCTCCTTCTGATATTGATCTATTGTCTGTGAAATCTGATCAATCTTTTTGGCTATTGTGATTTCATCTCTTTGTGCGGTCTTTGGAATATTCTCGTAATTTCCTGCCACTTTTTGTTCCAGTCCATTTGCGCGCTCCCTCTCCTCTTGGGTTTCGAACTTAGCCTGCTCACATATTATTTCCAACACATCATGCTTCTCTGTCGCTTGTTGCAATTCAGATAAGTCTGTGTGTACATGAGACTGTACCTCTTGGGTGATGCTAATCTGCAATTTGTGTAGAGCCTTGGATGGTATCTACGACAATACTTGTTGGATTTGGGATAAGTCCTTTAGGGGTGTTTGCCCCACGATCTCGTCCATGTGCAACATACTGGGTATAATGTGGAATGTTGCACTCGGCTGCGGTATTGTATGAACTGTGTCGCACTCACCTTCTTCCAGTATTTATTATGCCTGTGTTGTTGATGGCCCTGTCCCATGTTGTTGCCCGTTGTTTGTACTTCCCCGATTTCGCTTGAGGAACTACTGCATGTCTACCATCTCCTCTTGAATCTTGTCCCTGTGGTGTGCAACATTGTCAAAATCCTCGGATAGACAATCCTGGACCATTTGGGCTATCATTTCTCCATCATCTTCTGTGATTGTGTATTCTGGAGGTTTTCTTTGTGCCTTCATCTTCTTGTGCGCTCCTCCTATCTGCATGGCTGGCCTCTTATTCCCACTTGGTTCTTGTGATTTGGGACTTGGTGCGATCCCCTACATTGCCTCAACCTATTTCTGCTACACTTGAGCCGGCTGTGTAGTGTTCTTTTTCCCCTTCTGGATCCTTGTCTTAGCTACCCCTTCGTCTTTCTACTTTGTTTTTTTCTAGCCCATCCTCCATTTCTTAGACACTGGGACTTCCTGATTCTTCCTGCCATGCCTCCTCTTCTATTGTCTTTGTAGGTATTTCTTGGATAAGGACTGGAATCTTCCACTCGTCTTCCCAGTCTTTGATAACAATGTCGATGTTGCCCTTCGTGATACAGTAGTGCATTTGTAGCCACTTCTTATTGGGGTCTTTTTGCACCTGTATCCACATCGGATGTCATGTGGCCTTGAATTCGGCGATGTCCTGGTACAGTGTGATAGCCTCTGGTGTTATTCTCCACATGTTGGAGATGACCTCCTGCAGGTCGCGAAGGTATCCTTCGAATACATATGCATTCATTTTCTTGTGCTTAGCATCTGACGCGGTGCCAAGTGATAAGTACCTCGCTCCATAATTCAGCTTGGGTCTAGTGTCAAAGACTGTGTAACTCGGTTCCTTCAATCCTACGATAGCTATCAACATGATTAGACATGAATAGTGAAACTTTGTTCCTAGATCTTGCGCATCCTTGCAGTCATCCAGGAACAAGTTCAATAGATAGGGTTCCAAACTCACTGTGGTGCCTTCGGCTTACTGAGCTGCAACTTCAACAAGCCCAGCTAGAACTTCCTCCCTGCGGCATTTTCTCAATAGTTTGTAGGACAAGATTTTTGCAGCCATCTGCATTGCGACATCATTGATCCTCTTGATAATGATTCCTTGCATCCCCCTATCGGTACCATACTTCTTCTTCATCTCCTCCACAAGTGCTTTCTCCTTTGTCTTATTGTCGAGAAATTGTGTGGGATCCATGCCCCTGGATGGCAATCATGTAATGTGTACGATGAGATTTACATCTATCGAGATGAGCTTATCCAACCATATGTCCCCTCCATGTGTGACTGCCATCAGTTGTTTGATGCAACCTCTTGCATAGTGTCCTCTGCCAAAGTGTTGTAGGTCTAGCAGACCTAAAATCCCTATTTTCTATAAATCCTATTACCCACTGGAGTGGTTGGTCGATCGGTTCCCTAACCAGATTTATGCCTAAAGTCTCTAAATATACTCTCTTTGCAAATTCCAGAAACTTGTCTATGTCTGCTACATCATGGTCCGAGTATTTCATCTTCCTGACATACCCTAGCAAGCCTGATTCCACTCGTACCCCATCTGGCATACATGATAAAATGAGGGTTGTGACGGGTTGCTTTCGAGGTGACCTCAGTACCTGTTGCTTGTATTTCTTCATTGGTGGTTGGCTCAAAGTTCCAGTGTCTACCGTTTGTACTTCAGAATACCATTCTGGCCAGTCTGTAACATCTTCTATTGTTCCTTGTGGTGGGTGGTCTAACACGGTTGTTTGAGACTCATCTGGTTCGACTGTTGTTTCCTGATTCGTCATCGTTCCATTGACTCTTGGTGCTACTTCGGTGTTTTTTTATTGTACCTCCTTCAGGGTTTCTACTTCCAGGTTTTGTTGTTCCTGTGCCTTTGCCAAGGTATCTATGTTCTTTTCCTTTGGTGTTGGTTGTTGGGTTTCTTCCACCATGGGTGTACGATTCACCGGTGTCGTATCTGGTGATGGGATTTCGTCAACATTGACAATCTTCGACAATTTTTGTTCGCCTTCTTCCAATTGTACCCGTGACCTGTTTCTAACTCTGGGTTGTCTGGCAGTCTGGATTGCTTCTGTTTTCTTTGGTGGTGCCATGGTGGTGAGTGTCGAATGTTTGTTGAGTTTGAATGGTCTCTGTGAACTCCGCTCTGTGCTCCTTAGCTGCTATCACTCTGTATCTATTCTCTTTTCGCAATTAGACTGTTTACTCCCGCGTCTGTGTGTTATATGGGCATCACATGAAGCTTGTCAAGGATGCTACCTTAGTTATGGGTTCAATGCATGATCCGGATTTTATGAGCAGAACGAAATGAATACAGATTATTAACAGGCGCTTAACACAAAATAACAGAGATACAGATTAGTAGGTGCTTTTTGTGTAAATATTCAAACACAAGAATGTAGAAAAAACCCTTGAGGTAGGGTAACACCATATATTATTCCTTATGGAAGGAATTCACTCCCATGAAATACTTTCTTGCTACAACAACAATATTCTTCACTATGCTCCAATACATTACTTACACTTCCTTATATAACACTCTCTATGTCCTAGGAACATTCTAGAGAAGAAATATTCTAGTAGGTGGAACTTTCTAGTAAGTATTCTCACCTTTATTGTGTTCACACTACTACATGGGTCTTATTTACTAGAAGTGGCCTCCATACATAATAATACATAACCACATTCCCATTGGGTACCTCCCTAGGTACCCCATATTACCTCCCTAGGTATACTAAATTCCATCCCCCTTTACATGTTTCATCCTCAAAACATGGGAAGAAACCATACAATATGATCGTCTAAGTAGTGTAGCCAACTAGTACCAAGAATGACCATCATCCATCCTAATAGAAGATGAACATGATGTCCAACTGTTTCCTTTCCACCCTGATATTGATCCTTATCACGCATCCAATGCCATGGGATGGTTTCTCTATCTTGATATCATTTTGTAGTGTTGGTATTCCTCCATGTGCATCTTGAATGGTTTCCTTTCTATCGCCATGTTGGTTCAAAATAAGTGTGTTGATGTGCATGCCCCTTCCTTGGTGACTTTTGTTTCTCTATATGGTGTGGATGTCGATATACAACAACTTTAGGAATCGGTCCTTTTTTCTTCAACTCTGCAATATCATGTTCCTTTAAGTCAATGATCTCCTTGGCTTCTTTATTGCATCCTTCCTAGGGATTTACTTCATGTCCTTATGCAGAATCTTCCTCTAATGCAACTTCGAAGTCTGCAATAACTTCTTTGCTTTCCCCCGTGATCCCTTGTTTCTTACTAAGAGACACATCCTGCAATGTAACTTTCATTTTCTTATACCATAGTTTTACAAACTTCTTTTCCACATTAATATTATTTGTACCAATTTTTTCCATCCGATAATATCCACATCATTCATATCAATGGCACAAAAATTAGAATGCACATAGTTATCCATGGTAATATTCAAATATTTTAAAATTTGAAAATTTTCTCCCTCAACTTCTTTGCTTTGAATATTCTTTGCCGGAAATTTCAATCTATTAACCAACTGAACATTGATAAAAATTTGTTGGCAACTAGGGTTAATAGAAATATGAATACAACCATGAACCTGTAATATAGAGTCTCCACATGAAAATAAACCTTTGTGGATTTTTTATCCTTACTCTTGTCACGAGACCACTTGTCTAAAAAAATTATTCAAATTCTTCATTAGAGAGGACCATGATCTTGCTACGATCAAATGATTGCCACCAGATGGTTGTGTCACCTACTAAATTACAAATTATCCAAAATTTCCAATTATTCAATTCTAGGACCATCATATTTTATAGTAAAATACATCTTTCCTTGAGAATAAATATTCAACAAAAAATGGGGTTTTAAAAATATTTTACTATGCAAATCGGGTGGCTTTTTCTGGAAAAACCCTGAAAATTTTGTCAAATTTAAAATGTTGATAACTTCACTTCCTAGACTCCGTTTTGGCCAATTTGTTTTTTGAAATTGGGTATTTTTATAAGAGGAATTCAAATATACAATTTTTTTCTTCAAATTATTCCCAAAAAGTTTCATAATTGAGTCTGAAGTGCGTCACCCCCTTTTTCCCCTAGAAAACATCGGCAAAAAGAACCAAACTTTTCTTCCTTCTTTGGTCAAAGAAAGAGATATGATAGGAAATGTTATATACATGAGTAGATATAAAAATATATCATAAGGTAAACCCTTAATCTAAACAATAATAACCCAAACCATTCACCAAATATTCAAACACAAGAATGTAGACAAAACCCTTGAGGTAGGGTAACACCATATATTATTACTTATAGAAGGAATGCACTCACAATCAATACTTGCTTGCTACAATAACAATATTCTTCACTATGATCCAATACATTGCTTACACTTATATATATAACACTCTCTATCTCCTAGGAACATTCTAGAGAAGGAAGATTCTAGTAGGTGGAACCTTCTAATAAACCTTCTCACCTTTATTGTGTTGACACTATTACATGGGCCTTATTTACTAGAATTGGCATCCATACATAATAATACATAACCACATTCCTATTGGGTACCTCCCTAAGTACCCCATATTACCTCCCTAGGTAAAATATATGTCACTTATCAAACCTTATGTGTATTTATCCATGTCCATTGTACTCAATCAATGATCAATCTCATATATATTTATATAATAAATAACTTTTATTTAATATGGATATATGAGATTACTTTATACATTCATGATGTTCTCATGATTTCTTTATCTTCTTAGTTTTCTAACATATTAAAATATTTGTAGACCAACCATGGGGTGTTAGGTAGCACATTAACCAACAATCGTCAAAACACTACTCTTTCATTGATTAAATTAGAGGCATACATGTTGGTCAAGACTAGCAGTTGATTTTTAAGATTAAATAAAACCCATACCAACCTTTGAGTAGGGTTAACCCCTCATCCAAAAAAAAATTAATAAAGCAAAGGAAAAATGAGTGTATCAATGCCACCTTTCCCATCATGTTGACTAGAATAAAACCATTTAAGACCCAATCAAATAAAAGATAACATTGTACACAACAAAACTCTAGTAATTTTGGCTTGTTACAAACACATGATCACTTTCGCAATTGAAATCATGATTTGACACACTATATGTTTTTTGCTAAGTTTTCTTGAACCTGATACATTCCATGAGACAACTTTCATTGGGAACCTACTATGGCATGCCTCTCTTACTCATTCTTATAAATGCCAACAAAAGGATTACGAGGGTTGAAAATTGAAGTCAGTTGGTACGATACCTCTCCTAGGAACTGTAGTTGGGACTGTGAGACACCCTTAGAGATTGTGACACCTAACTTATTCTTTAACTCTGATGGTTAATTAATGCTTATACTTGTCTTACATGGTTATGTTTCCATTGGATGCAATTAAATTTATTAAATTGATTGATATTGCATGTATGGTACACATGGTTATTGATAATGTATGACTAAAGATGTATTCATAATCTAGCTTCAAGACTTCCACTAACCAAAGTTAGATGTTGGGAGCAACTTGGAAGCTTTGCAAGGTACTTGTGATATTATGGTACTAATGAGAATTTCATGACATATTCTCAAGACTAGCCCTAACATTAGTAAGATGTTGGGAGCAACCCAAATGATAGTTTATTAGTTGTTGAAGATTGTGCATAGTAAAAAGAGGGACCTCTTGCTCAAGCCTAGTATTTCTAAACCTAAAATGACTATAGGGTATATGTGTGGATATTTAATGTGATTTATATTTAATTTAATTGAGTTATTAGAATAAAGTACTTTTAAGGTTTTTAGCTCAAGAGATAGTGATAATTCCTTCGAACAAAGCCTATCATGAAACATTTCCATGTGTGACCTAGCCCGTATTTTCCTCTAAACATATTTAGAGAGGGGAGTAATTCATTTTAGAGGGTTGAACCTATTTGCATGGGGGAATGGATGCTAACAATTTTTGGGAATGTTTGCTAAATAATGAGAGTTACCTTATGATTTGTTCTTGACAAACCCTAGCCTTTTTGGAAATTCTTGGGAAGGTAAGGTTTGATTTTGGATTGTTTTGATATTTTATTGGTGGGTAGAGAGGTAGATAATACCAACTAGTGTGCCCGAGGAATTTTCCATGTCCTTGGTTGTATTTGGGAGCACTAGTCCACAAGGTGAGAAACAACTTAGAAGTGATTTGAAGTCCTTAAATTTTAACATTGTAGCTTGAGGGTTGGAGGTGTCAAATCACACTATAGCCTATGGGTTATAGTTTTTGACATTCTTACTAGTGGCCTTTTGACTAGCGTGAAGGATACGACCTTATGCATGTCCTATTTTGGATAGTGTTATTATTGTTGTCTTATTGTGCTCTTATTTTGATGACCCATTTGGTTCTAGGTTTTAGTTTTTAGTGTGAGTGAACCCGTTTTCCACTTATTGAGCTCAAGGCCCCTCCATGAGGGGTATTGTGATCATCTCTCATTGTACGATCGATTGGGAGGAAAATCATCTATAGTTATGTATTTCTCACCAACTTGTTGTTTTGTTTGCACCAGGAAGAGGAATTCTACAAGGAATTTGGGCACACATAATTATTTCTTTAATGCTTTTATAGCTTCCACTATCATCTAGTTATTGTATATAACTTTCCCTTGAAATGTATATTATAATTATTGTTAAACTTTAATTAAGTTTTAGTTATAGCTCTTCACTAACAACCCCAATCAATATTGTTGGCTTAAAATTGTTGCAATTTGTAAAAAAATTGTCAAGTATTCAAAATAATAAGTGGTAACCACTTAAAATAACCATCATTCAAAACCTTTTATTGAGAATTTTTTGCAAAAAAAAAGGTGAACAAGTTAAACAACTCCCTCCTCCTTGTTGAGTAGGCATTGAGACCCATTAAAGTAATGGCATGTTCAACTTGAGGAGTGTTGGCCCTTGGGTATGGAAATAAGTGAAGATCAAGGAAGAAAAGGTAAAATGTGAACTGCACGGAAGACACAACGACTGTTATTGGGTCGAAGTGAGCAGAAGAGAAGAAAAGATGGAGTGAAGTCCGAGAAATATTTGTAAAAATGAAGAAGACTTGTAAACTTGGAAATATTTGCAAGTAAAGTTTATGTGTTAAAAGCAAATGGATCAACTTTGCAACATATCATTAATAGGATTTACTCATTTAAGACACAAATAAACAACAGCAAAATCAATGAACATAAGCACATAACACAGCAAATGATAAAGGAGTTCACCCCTCTCTTGGGCTACATCTCCCGGTCCATCTTCCAATGGATCATTATTATTAATATCTCAAAGTGCTAAAAAGTGTGCTTTACAATGCTCAAAATGACCAACAGACTGCTCTAATGGCTTCAAAGCGTCCAAAAACCCCTGGCTGGGCTTTTTTGGCACCTCGTTTGGCCAAAAAATGAAGAAGTTATGCTTCCTGGAAGTCCCCCCTTCAAGCTTGTTGTCTCTGCATCTACAAATTGCACCCTTGTTCATTCAACCTAGCACACACGCTATTTAAAGCGTAAAAACCC
>JZKD02S1002049.1:0-13526 GCA_000966675.3 Picea glauca
GAGGAAATCAATTATGTATTCCAAAATGCTCCATGAGGGAGAACCTGCTAAAGGAGAAGCACAGTGGCGGATTAGCAGGGCATTTTGGCCACGACAAGACATTCGCAAAGCTGAGTGAATCATATTTTTGGCCAGGCATGTGAGCAGAGGTCAAGATATTTGTTGACAGATGCAAGATATGCCAACATTCGAAGGGGAGAAAGCAGAATGCAGGTTTTTATCATCCATTGCCCATACCAGAGAAGCCATGGGAGGCGATAAGCATGGATTTTGTATTAGGTTTACCGAGGATGCAGAGAGGGGTTGATTCCATCTTTGTGGTGGTGGACAAGTTTTCAAAGATGGCACATTTTATTCCATGCCAGAAGACCAGCGATGCGACTCACATCACGAAATTTTTTTTCAAGGAGATCATTCGACTCCATGGATTGCTGAAAAGTATAGTATCGGACAGAGATACCAAATTCATAGGGAATTTTTGGAGGACCTTGTGGAAGAATCTAGGAACTAACCTGGCATTTAGTTCAGCTTATCACCCATAGACAGATGGACAAACGGAAGTGGTCAACAGGAGTCTGGGAGACTTGTTGAGAAGCCTGGTGATAGAGCACCACAGCAGTTGGGACAATGTGTTGCCACAGGCAGAGTTTGCATACAACGATTTAGTCAATCGGAGCACAGGAAAGAGTCCATTTGAGATTGTATATGGCAGGTAGCCGAGAGGAGTCTCTGAACTCAGGGATTCAGAACAGATTTCTATTAACAGTGCAAGCATTGAAGAATTCACAGAGGCGATGAAGGAACTTCACACCAAGGTGAAGCAGCGACTGATTGATTCAAATCAGGAGTACAAACGCAGAGTGGATCAGCATCGAAGACAACTTCATTTTGAAGTTGGTGATCTAGTTCGGGCACATCTGAGGAAGCAAAGGTTTCCAAGAGGAACATACAACAAGCTGAAAATAAAAAAAATTGGGCCATGCAGAGTCCTGAAGAAACTCAGAGAAAATGCTTATGAGATTGAGTTGCCTGATGGGATCGACATATCTCCAATGTTCAATGTCTCAGACTTATATCTGAATAAGGCTGAAGAAATAGGAGCTGGAAGTGATGAACAGCAGGAGGTCTAGTGGTAGAAGCAGATGCCGATTGTAGAGAAGCCACAGATGGAGCGTATACTGGACAAACGATTAGGTAGAAAGACCAGGAGGAAAGAATACTTTGAGTATCTGGTATATTGGAAAAACCATCTAGTGGAAGATGCTAGCTGGGAGAGCGAAGAAATGATACAGAAGCATGGACAGACCGTGCAGGAGCTCATGGAAAGGAGCCCATGAAAGTTTTCAAGCCGAGGAGTATGATGCAGGAGCATCACAAACTCATCAAGGAGAATTGCCTAAGACAAGAAAGCCAGCGTGGAAGACAATGAATAGCTGGACAAGTCCAGCCAATTTTTTTTTTGAATTCTTATTCAAGATGATGCACCAATGTATAAATGCACCATTTATAGAGAGCACCTTTTGTATTGTATCAGACCTCGAGCCATGCGCTCTTGTCTGAATTAGATAGGAGGCCATTAATAGATTTAAGACAGGTAGATATATTTTTATTTCCAGATTAGACAGTTTTAGATGGAAGGAGGGAAAACGGATATATACACCCTCGATTGTATCATTGTAAGATTAGAATCAAGCATTCAGAAGAGAGGAGAAAGCAAAGAAGATTGTGAAGAACACCCATGTATATATGTTGAATTAATAGAATGAAGTTCTGATTTAAATTCATGGCTGGTGTTATTTCTCTGTGTTGATGATGTGCTCATGAATGTTTGTTTTCTGGTTATGCATTTGCTTTGTATATGCTATGCATTTGATTTCAGGTGTTAAACTAAAGTCTGAGAGAGAATAAGTTTCAATTGTTTCTCTATCTGAGTCAGGAGATTCCTGTAGAGAGTGTAGTGGAATTCATCCGCAAGGAGTGCATTGATGAGTGCTCGATAGTTTAACTTTTGACCTTAATTGTCCAGGATTGAGAGTTGGTTGCTGAAGTCGTGCAAGGGGTGCACAGGTAGAACTAGAGATCTCAGTTGTTAATCTGAGAAAAGGAAGCTAAAGACTGATGTTGCAGGAGTTGCGCAGAGTCTGAAAGATTCAACACCTGGGAAGTTGTTGAATGTCGAGCGCAAGTATTGTGCACAAATCCCTCTGAAGGAGTCAGAGCGGAAAAGCTCAGGAGGTTTATCACTTCTGGGATATTGTCGGAAGTAGAGTGTAGGAGTTTTATGCGAAGGAAGGTTCGAGTGGGAGCTACAGGCGCAGGATTTGAAGGACAAAGTGCGAGAAGGAATACTTAACCATTCGGGAGAAATATTCAAGAAGGAGAATCAACGGTCAGGATTCGCAGAGGAAGATTGCGAGATCCCGTCAACCGTCAGGTCTCAAAAGAGTTGCGCAGGGTTAAGTCGAAGTAGCGGAGGAATACCACGGAGATTCGGAGTTTGGGATATCGGGGGTTCTGTGGGCGTGAACCTCTCATAGAACGAAACCGCGATCTGCGATTTCCCGAAAGGGTCTCAGCCGTTAATCTCGGTGAGACATGTGTCAAAGGAGCATGGGAGTCGGAAAGCTTGTCTCATCGGAGAATCGGAACTTACGGGACCAAAAGTATCATGTATGAAATCGTGATTAGCAATTCCCCGAGAGGGTCGGAACCATCGATCGTAGCAGGAACAGATGTCGTGAGATCTCGAATAGTTCAGAATTCGGCACTTCGAAATTTCTGGAGACAAGAGTCTTGTGTATTTTGGAATCGCAATTCACGATTTCCTGACAGGGTTAAAAGTGCCTAGTGGAGTACAGGTGTCGGGGATTGAGTCTCGTCNGAGGAAATCAATTATGTATTCCAAAATGCTCCATGAGGGAGAACCTGCTAAAGGAGAAGCACAGTGGCGGATTAGCAGGGCATTTTGGCCACGACAAGACATTCGCAAAGCTGAGTGAATCATATTTTTGGCCAGGCATGTGAGCAGAGGTCAAGATATTTGTTGACAGATGCAAGATATGCCAACATTCGAAGGGGAGAAAGCAGAATGCAGGTTTTTATCATCCATTGCCCATACCAGAGAAGCCATGGGAGGCGATAAGCATGGATTTTGTATTAGGTTTACCGAGGATGCAGAGAGGGGTTGATTCCATCTTTGTGGTGGTGGACAAGTTTTCAAAGATGGCACATTTTATTCCATGCCAGAAGACCAGCGATGCGACTCACATCACGAAATTTTTTTTCAAGGAGATCATTCGACTCCATGGATTGCTGAAAAGTATAGTATCGGACAGAGATACCAAATTCATAGGGAATTTTTGGAGGACCTTGTGGAAGAATCTAGGAACTAACCTGGCATTTAGTTCAGCTTATCACCCATAGACAGATGGACAAACGGAAGTGGTCAACAGGAGTCTGGGAGACTTGTTGAGAAGCCTGGTGATAGAGCACCACAGCAGTTGGGACAATGTGTTGCCACAGGCAGAGTTTGCATACAACGATTTAGTCAATCGGAGCACAGGAAAGAGTCCATTTGAGATTGTATATGGCAGGTAGCCGAGAGGAGTCTCTGAACTCAGGGATTCAGAACAAATTGCTATTAACAGTGCAAGCACTGAAGAATTCACAGAGGCGATGAAGGAACTTCACACCAAGGTGAAGCAGCGACTGATTGATTCAAATTAGGAGTACAAACGCAGAGTGGATCAGCATCGAAGACAACTTCATTTTGAAGTTGGTGATCTAGTTCTGGCACATCTGAGGAAGGAAAGGTTTCCAAGAGGAACATACAACAAGATGAAAATAAAAAAAATTGGGCCATGCAGAGTCCTGAAGAAACTCAGAGAAAATTCTTATGAGATTGAGTTGCCTGATGGGATCGACATATCTCCAATGTTCAATGTCTCAGACTTATATCTGAATAAGGCTGAAGAAATAGGAGTTGGAAGTGATGAATAGCAGGAGGTCTAGTGGTAGAAGCAGATGCCGATTGTAGAGAAGCCACAGATGGAGCGTATACTGGACAAACGATTAGGTAGAAAGACCGGGAGGAAAGAATACTTTGAGTATCTGGTATATTGGAAAAACCATCTAGTGGAAGATGCTAGCTGGGAGAGCGAAGCAATGATATAGAAGCATGGACAGACCGTGCAGGAGCTCATGGAAAGGAGCCCATGAAAGTTTTCAAGCCGAGGAGTATGATGCAGGAGCATCACAAACTCATCAAGGAGAATTTCCTAAGACAAGAAAGCCAGCGTGGAAGACAATGAATAGCTGGACAAGTCCAGCTAATTTTTTTTTTGAATTCTTATTCAAGATGATGCACCAATGTATAAATGCACCATTTATAGAGAGCACCTTTTGTATTGTATCAGGCCTCGAGCCATGCGCTCTTGTCTGAATTAGATAGGAGGCAATTAATAGATTTAAGACAGGTAGATAGATTTTTATTTCCAGATTAGACAGTTTTAGATGGAAGGAGGGAAAACGGATATATACACCCTCGATTGTATCATTGTAAGATTAGAATCAAGCATTCAGAAGAGAGGAGAAAGCAAAGAAGATTGTGAAGAACACCCATGTATAGATGTTGAATTAATAGAATGAAGTTCTGATTTAAATTCATGGCTGGTGTTATTTCTCTGTGTTGATGATGTGCTCATGAATGTTTGTTTTCTGGTTATGCATTTGCTTTGTATATGTTGTGCATTTGATTTCAGGTTTTAAACTAAAGTCTGAGAGAGAATAAGTTTCAATTGTTTCTCTATCTGAGTCAGGAGATTCCTGTAGAGAGTGTAGTGGAATTCATCCGCAAGGAGTGCATTGATGAGTGCTCGATAGTTTAACTTTTGACCTTAATTGTCCAGGATTGAGAGTTGGTTGCTGAAGTCGTGCAAGGGGTGCACAGGTAGAACTAGAGATCTCAGTTGTTAATCTGAGAAAAGGAAGCTAAAGACTGATGTTGCAGGAGTTGCGCAGAGTCTGAAAGATTCAACACCTGGGAAGTTGTTGAATGTCGAGCGCAAGTATTGTGCACAAATCCCTCTGAAGGAGTCAGAGCGGAAAAGCTCAGGAGGTTTATCACTTCTGGGATATTGTCGGAAGTAGAGTGTAGGAGTTTTATGCGAAGGAAGGTTCGAGTGGGAGCTACAGGCGCAGGATTTGAAGGACAAAGTGCGAGAAGGAATACTTAACCATTCGGGAGAAATATTCAAGAAGGAGAATCAACGGTCAGGATTCGCAGAGGAAGATTGCGAGATCCCGTCAACCGTCAGGTCTCAAAAGAGTTGCGCAGGGTTAAGTCGAAGTAGCGGAGGAATACCACGGAGATTCGGAGTTTGGGATATCGGGGGTTCTGTGGGCGTGAACCTCTCATAGAACGAAACCGCGATCTGCGATTTCCCGAAAGGGTCTCAGCCGTTAATCTCGGTGAGACATGTGTCAAAGGAGCATGGGAGTCGGAAAGCTTGTCTCATCGGAGAATCGGAACTTACGGGACCAAAAGTATCATGTATGAAATCGTGATTAGCAATTCCCCGAGAGGGTCGGAACCATCGATCGTAGCAGGAACAGATGTCGTGAGATCTCGAATAGTTCAGAATTCGGCACTTCGAAATTTCTGGAGACAAGAGTCTTGTGTATTTTGGAATCGCAATTCACGATTTCCTGACAGGGTTAAAAGTGCCTAGTGGAGTACAGGTGTCGGGGATTGAGTCTCGTCGTGGACAGATGACAGGTGGCATCGCATATCAGAGTTCAGGACTTGGAAGGTCCTGTGGATCGGTGCAACAGAAAATGCAAATTCCCGAAACGTGATTTCCTGATTTATCCAGAAAGTGTGGGGTCCAGGCGACAACACAGAGGACAGGTGGCATCGGAGTTCGGGAATCGACGATCCGTGAGGGCAGTGATTCACGACCGCGTGAGTACCAATCTTCCGATAGGATAATTCCTGATAGGAGACGAGGAAGGCGTGAGGTGGATATTTCATTGGGTTTCAGGGGTTTTGAGACCCGAGTGCAGGACTCACAATATTGCGAGGTTCGACTCTCTGATAGGTAAAAGGAGATCATCACGAAGAGCATCTTGTGGGTGTATAAAAGTCCCGATAAGGGATTTGAAGAGTAATTTAACTCTTTGGGCCTGGGAAAAGGAAGGTCCTGGTGGTAGCGGAAGTGCCCGGTGGTGCATTCTGCATCAAGTGGTATCAGAGCAAGGAATTATCTCTATTTTCTGTAGAAGAGGAGAAAATAAAAATTTCACCATGCCGCCCAGAAGATAGACGCAGTCACCTGATCCAGAGGATAGGGATGTGCGAAGAAGAGGTAGGCCGGCAGGGAATCCAGAGATGGAGAGACAGATACGTGATCTCAGAGTGAGATTGGAAGACATGGAAGCAGCGCAGAGATGCACAGCCAATGATGGAGACTTAAGAGACTCTGAGGGAGAAGCTGAAGCTGAACAACAAGGAGAAGTTGCAGCTGAAGATGCAGCCAACGAGCGGTTAATTAAGGCTATCGCTCGGATGAGTTCAAAGACAAAAATGGACATTCCAGTCTATGAAGGAAGTCTGGATGCAGAAGAGCTTCTAGATTGGATTAGAACTCTTGATACCTACTTCGATTATGAGGATATTGAAGAGGATAAGAATATTAGGCATGCTGTTACCAAAATGAAAGGACATGCAACATTATGGTGGGGCAAACTTTAGGCAAATAGACGTTCCAAAGGCAAACAAAAGATCAAAATCTGGTATCGAATGATTACAAAGATGAAGGCAAAGTTCATCCCAAGGCATTATCAAATCACACTGTTCAGGCAAATGCAGAACCTGAGACAGAAGTTGATGACGGTGAAGGAATACACTGAAGAATTCTACAAGCTCAATATCAGAGCAGGACATCGGGAGAGCGATGATGAAAAAGTTGCCAGGTATATGAATGGTTTAAGATACAATATCCAGGATGAAATGAGTATGACAACCATCAGAACGATGGAGGATGCGTATCATATGGCGTTGAAGGCAGAAGAGAAGCTGAGCCGTAAACAAAGTCAGAGAGGCGAGGCAGGAGTCAGCCCAGGGGCAAGATAGTTGCCCAGGAGAAATATCAGAAGCCCAAGGAGGAATGGAAGAAGCCTTAGGGTAAGGTTGAGATAGGGGGAACCTTACAACGAGGACCATATGTTGAACAGAGGGGGCAGCATACGGAGCAGGGTGGCAGCTATGCTGACGCAAACACTTTTCCTCGTACTCGAGGTAGAGGAAGANTTAAACTAAAGTCTGAGAGAGAATAAGTTTCAATTGTTTCTCTATCTGAGTCAGGAGATTCCTGTAGAGAGTGTAGTGGAATTCATCCGCAAGGAGTGCATTGATGAGTGCTCGATAGTTTAACTTTTGACCTTAATTGTCCAGGATTGAGAGTTGGTTGCTGAAGTCGTGCAAGGGGTGCACAGGTAGAACTAGAGATCTCAGTTGTTAATCTGAGAAAAGGAAGCTAAAGACTGATGTTGCAGGAGTTGCGCAGAGTCTGAAAGATTCAACACCTGGGAAGTTGTTGAATGTCGAGCGCAAGTATTGTGCACAAATCCCTCTGAAGGAGTCAGAGCGGAAAAGCTCAGGAGGTTTATCACTTCTGGGATATTGTCGGAAGTAGAGTGTAGGAGTTTTATGCGAAGGAAGGTTCGAGTGGGAGCTACAGGCGCAGGATTTGAAGGACAAAGTGCGAGAAGGAATACTTAACCATTCGGGAGAAATATTCAAGAAGGAGAATCAACGGTCAGGATTCGCAGAGGAAGATTGCGAGATCCCGTCAACCGTCAGGTCTCAAAAGAGTTGCGCAGGGTTAAGTCGAAGTAGCGGAGGAATACCACGGAGATTCGGAGTTTGGGATATCGGGGGTTCTGTGGGCGTGAACCTCTCATAGAACGAAACCGCGATCTGCGATTTCCCGAAAGGGTCTCAGCCGTTAATCTCGGTGAGACATGTGTCAAAGGAGCATGGGAGTCGGAAAGCTTGTCTCATCGGAGAATCGGAACTTACGGGACCAAAAGTATCATGTATGAAATCGTGATTAGCAATTCCCCGAGAGGGTCGGAACCATCGATCGTAGCAGGAACAGATGTCGTGAGATCTCGAATAGTTCAGAATTCGGCACTTCGAAATTTCTGGAGACAAGAGTCTTGTGTATTTTGGAATCGCAATTCACGATTTCCTGACAGGGTTAAAAGTGCCTAGTGGAGTACAGGTGTCGGGGATTGAGTCTCGTCATGGAAAGATGACAGGTGGCATCGCATATCAGAGTTCAGGACTTGGAAGGTCGTGCGGATCGGTGCAACAGAAATTGCAAATTCCCGAAACGTGATTTCCTGATTTATCCAGAAAGTGTGGGGTCCAAGCGACAACACAGAGGACAGGTGGCATCGGAGTTCGGGAATCGACGATCCGTGAGGGCAGTGATTCACGACCGCGTGAGTACCAATCTTTCGATAGGATAATTCCTGATAGGAGACGAGGAAGGCGTGAGGTGGATATTTCATTGGGTTTCAGGGGTTTTGAGACCCGAGTGCAGGACTCACAATCTTGCGAGGTCCGACTCTCTGATAGGTAAAATGAGATCATCACGAAGAGCATCTTGTGGGTGCAGAAAAGTCCTGATAAGGGATTTGAAGAGTAATTTAACTTTTTGGGCCTGGGAAAAGGAAGGTCCTGGTGGTAGCAGAAGTGCCCGGTGGTGCATTCTGCATCAAGTGGTATCAGAGCAAGGAATTATCTCTATTTTCTGTAGAAGAGGAGAAAATAAAAATTTCACCATGCCGCCCAGAAGATAGACGCAGTCACCTGATCCAGAGGATAGGGATGTGCGAAGAAGAGGTAGGCCGGCAGGGAATCCAGAGATGGAGAGACAGATACGTGATCTCAGAGTGAGATTGGAAGACATGGAAGCAGCGCAGAGATGCACAGCCAATGATGGAGACTTAAGAGACTCTGAGGGAGAAGCTGAAGCTGAACAACAAGGAGAAGTTGCAGCTGAAGATGCAGCCAACGAGCGGTTAATTAAGGCTATCGCTCGGATGAGTTCAAAGACAAAAATGGACATTCCAGTCTATGAAGGAAGTCTGGATGCAGAAGAGCTTCTAGATTGGATTAGAACTCTTGATACCTACTTCGATTATGAGGATATTGAAGAGGATAAGAATATTAGGCATGCTGTTACCAAAATGAAAGGACATGCAACATTATGGTGGGGCAAACTTTAGGCAAATAGACGTTCCAAAGGCAAACAAAAGATCAAAATCTGGTATCGAATGATTACAAAGATGAAGGCAAAGTTCATCCCAAGGCATTATCAAATCACACTGTTCAGGCAAATGCAGAACCTGAGACAGAAGTTGATGACGGTGAAGGAATACACTGAAGAATTCTACAAGCTCAATATCAGAGCAGGACATCGGGAGAGCGATGATGAAAAAGTTGCCAGGTATATGAATGGTTTAAGATACAATATCCAGGATGAAATGAGTATGACAACCATCAGAACGATGGAGGATGCGTATCATATGGCGTTGAAGGCAGAAGAGAAGCTGAGCCGTAAACAAAGTCAGAGAGGCGAGGCAGGAGTCAGCCCAGGGGCAAGATAGTTGCCCAGGAGAAATATCAGAAGCCCAAGGAGGAATGGAAGAAGCCTTAGGGTAAGGTTGAGATAGGGGGAACCTTACAACGAGGACCATATGTTGAACAGAGGGGGCAGCATACGGAGCAGGGTGGCAGCTATGCTGACGCAAACACTTTTCCTCGTACTCGAGGTAGAGGAAGAAGCCGAGGCGGAGTAATCACATGTTTCACATGTGGGAAAAATGGGCACAAGTCATTCGAGTGTCCAGAGAAAAAGAAGGACATCGGAGAAGCTCACATAACTGAAGCACAGAAGCGTGATGCTGAGACGGAAGATGCAGAAGGCGGAAGATCGCTTGGAATGCATAAAGTCCTTTTGACACCCGAGAAGGAGGTGTAAAACTCAGTCCAAAGGACCACATTGTTTAGGACAACTTGCAAGACCAAGGATAGGGTGTGCAAGGTTATCATGGACAGTGGAAGCACAGATAATCTCGTTTCAACCAAGATGGTGGAGAAACTAGCACTGGAGACAATTGATCACCCGAGTGTCACTAAACAGTGTTTAGTTGAATTAAAGATTGGGGGTTATAATGATAAAATCTTGTGTGATGTTTTTCCCATGGATGTATGTCATCTATTGCTGGGTAGACCATGGCAATATGACAGAAATGTAGTTCATGATGGGAGAATGAACACATATACCCTGGAAAAAAATGGGAGAACCCATATGTTTCTTCCGATAAAGGATAAGGAGATAAAGCCGGAAGTAAACAACATAATACTTCTCATGAGTGGGAAGGAGCTTCTTACAGAGATGGAGAAGAGAGAAGATCCACAATTTTTTGTTGTCAGAAAGCCGAGGATTGTTCTGACTAGCACAAGAGTGGATGATTTGCTGGAAGAAATTCAGGAACTGCTAGAGGAGTTTGTTGACATTGTGGTAGATGAATTACCTCATTCGTTGCCGCCGATGAGGAGTGTGAGTCATCACATCGATCTCATACCAGGAGCCAGTTTACCGAACAAGGCCGCGTACAGATTGACACCACAAGAAAATGAGGAGGTCAAGAAAATGAGGATGTCAGTTCTTCAAATTTCAACTCATTGATGACATGTTAGTTATGCAATATAAATCCTCACTTTGTTNGCTTGGAATGCATAAAGTCCTTTTGACACCCGAGAAGGAGGTGCAAAACTCAGTCCAAAGGACCAGATTGTTTAGGACAGCTTGCAAGACCAAGGATAGGGTGTGCAAGGTTATCGTCGACAGTGGAAGCACAGATAATCTCGTTTCAACCGAGATGGTGGAGAAACTAGCGCTGGAGACAACTGATCACCCGAGTCCATACAAGGTTTCGTGGCTACAGAAGGGACATTAGGTGAGTGTCACTAAACAGTGTTTAGTTGAATTCAAGATCAGGGGTTATAATGATAAAATCTTGTGTGATGTTTTTCCCATGGATGTATGTCATCTATTGCTGGGTAGACCATGGCAATATGACAGAAATGTAGTTCATGATGGGAGAATGAACACATATACCCTGGAAAAAAATGGGAGAACCCATATGTTGCTTCCGATAAAGGATAAGGAGATAAAGCCGAAAGTAAACAACACAATACTTCTCATGAGTGCGAAGGAGCTTCTTACAGATATGGAGAAGAGAGAAGATCCACAATTTTTTGTTGTCAGAAAGCCGAGGATTGTTCTGACTAGCACAAGAGTGGATGATTTGCCGGAAGAAATTCAGGAACTGCTAAACGAGTTCGTTGACATTGTGGTAGATGAATTACCTCATTCGTTGCCGCCGATGAGGAGTGTGAGTCATCACATCGATCTCATACCAGGAGCCAGTTTACCGAACAAGGCTGCATACAGATTGACACCACAAGAAAATGAGGAGGTCAAGAAAATGAGGATGTCAGTTCTTCAAATTTCAACTCATTGATGACATGTTAGTTATGCAATATAAATCCTCACTTTGTTATGAAAAGTGGGAAATCCTATTAATATGTGGCATTATTTTCCTAATGAAATTGCAACTTACCCATGGGGTAGCCTTAATTGTTAAATATATATGTAAGGAGACCTTCTAACATGGATGATATAAAATGGGTTAGAAACATATATTTTATTATAGAAGAAATGGAATGATAAGGGAGGGGAACGATATTAGCATCCCAAGATAATTTATTGGAATACTATCTATAAGCTTTGTATGCTCCCTTTCAGAGCATTGATCACTCAACAACTAATTTTTGGCCATCCATAGTGCAAAAAATAAGAAAAACAGTTCCTATAAAGTCACGTGAATTTATGGAAGCATGTTTGAGGGAAAATTGTACCACAATTCATTATTTCTATGTTGGAAATCTATGTAACAAGCTTATAGATCCGTTCTATCCAAAGGATGATGTTGTAGATGGATACATTCTCATAGTACAATAAATAGATCAATATTATGTAATATGGTTGGGTAGGGAAAAGGGAAGTTAGTAACGAGATCCAAATGCTACAATTGAGTCTTACAAAGTTGAGGTTCAATGGTGGAATCCAACTGGAACATCCAAGGTTAGTAAAGAATTGTATAAAAAAATTCTAAATAAAAAAAAAAAGGTTCAAAAAAAATATGTTCATTAACATTAATAAAGTCATATGGACATGGTCACCAAGGGTAGGATGGATAGGAGAGAAAATAAAAATAAATAAGAAGGGCCTTGCAAAAATTAAGGTACAACAAGAAAAAATGGAGCATAAGTTTGAGAGTGAGAGTGATGCTAATGAATGAAATTTTATTTGAATGATGTTGCCTTAAATATTCATTCACAAGTATAACTCTAGAATACAATGATTTTTATTTCCTATTTTTATTTTACAATGTCTCTTCAATCTTGATATATKTAGTAATGGGTGTCATAGTGATATTATGCATGCMCATACAAAATAATATATTAACAACTATACACTGATCTTGGATTTACATATTATATAMACRTTAAGAAAACAATTCAAAAKATTGAAATAWAAATACACATTGTAGCTATTTTATATTGGCACTTTTGGAATCAAAATTCACACGTTTGACATCGAAATTGACACTTTTATATTTCAAACATTCATATTTTTGGAATAAAAAATTGCACATTTTGAATCGAAAGTCACACTTTTGGAATAAAGAAATCACACTTTTGAAAACCAATATTATTGCCACTTTCATAATCCATTTTTTCACTTTCTAAAGGTTGATATTGATACTTTCAAAATCAAACTTCACAATTTTTTAGTCTAAAGTCTATGTTATTAATCCAAATTTAATAAAATATGGGTTTGCAGAGACACTCTACTATTGAACTAATTTCATTCTNCAAGCTTATAGATCCATTCTATCCAAAGGATGATGTTGTAGATGGATACATTCTCATAGTACAATAAATAGATCAATATTATGTAATATGGTTGGGTAGGGAAAAGGGAAGTTTGTAACGAGATCCATATGCTACAATTGAGTCTTACAAAGTTGAGGTTCAATGGTGGAATCCAACTGGAACATCCAAGGTTAGTAAAGAATTGTATAAAAAAATTCTAAATAAAAAAAAAGGTTCAAAAAAAATATGTTCATTAACATTAATAAAGTCATATGGACATGGTCACCAAGGGTAGGATGGATAGGAGAGAAAACAAAAATAACTAAGAAGGGCCTTGCAAAAATTAAGGTACAACAAGAAAAAATGGAGCATAAGTTTGAGAGTGAGAGTGACGCTAATGAATGAAATTTTATTTGAATGATGTTGCCTTAAATATTCATTCACAAGTATAACTCTAGAATACAATGATTTTTATTTCCTATTTTTATTTTACAATGTCTCTTCAATC
>JZKD02S1002060.1:0-13526 GCA_000966675.3 Picea glauca
CTTTATATATGAAGTCTTGAATGAGGGAAGGTGGAAACCTATGCACCTCATTTCTCCCAATCCAGGGGTCAAGGCCTATTTGGACCTTGTTTCCTTTTCCAACTCCTAAAATAAACAAGATCTTTGTTGGAAAATCAAGCATTGATGATTCATCACACATATCTTGGATTCAGTAGGTCGCATGGTCGACCTACGTATAGATACAATCAGTCTGAAGATCAACCAAATCTCTACATTAGTCGGTCGAGTAATCGACGTGCCTATTGGTCGAATAGTCAACCAAAAGTCAAACATGGTCACTTGGTGGATCGACCAACCCAGAAATCGACTATGATTTGGAAGAATTGTCGGCCAAGTTGAGTATCCTTGTTGAGTCAAATCATAAACATGTATTTGGAAAAGCAAACTCTAACAACTCACAGTTAAATGTGGATAATATCTTCCATATTTTATGGAATTCAGTTAGATCTTGAGGCTATAAATAGCATACCCATTGGGTCATTATCATCATGTGATAAGAGATCAATTTGATATCATATGAAGATATCAAGTTTAAATATGCACTAGGATGTTCTAATGACAATGGATTTGCGTAAATGTTGTAATAGTGTCTTTAGACACCACCTCTGTCTTTGAATTTTATTTTTTTCGTTTGATTATTTGCAGTACTATATTTTGTGTTCCACCCTATTCACCATCATGGTATCATATATGATGGTTTAAATCGTCAACCTATTAATTGAAAACCTTGTTGAGTCAGATTTTTTGTGTGATTGACTCTCAGAAGGTGGATTTCTTATATGAACTTATTAAAACATAGCAGTTTCTGGTTATATATTGGATATGGATTCAAATATTGATCTCATTCTTCTAAATGAATCAAATTATGTAGTATGGGCACCAAACATGGAAACCCAATTGAAGAGTAAAGGACCGTGGTAGTATATGAAGGTTGTGATTCTAGGTCCAATAGACCACCACACAAAATCGGTTATTGTTGGAAAGAATGATGAAGCTAGGGGGCTCATCACAACCTACATCTCGTGGAAGATTGAGTTTCACCTCAGTGGAATTGATTTCCTTCATTAATTATGGAATAAGCTGGTAAGTATTACATATTTGAAACTTTATGTGGTATTTTGATTACTAATCAAAACAAAATGATTGAAGAAGGAAATCTTGGTGGTAAAAATCAATCCCACATGCTCAAGAGAAAAGGCAAGTTGGATCCTTGGACATAATATGGTTTGATGCCTCTACAAAGAAACCTGCATACCACAACCAAAAACATAAGGGAGAGACAAATGCACCCTATGTTAGTAAAATGAATAAGACATGTTGGTAGTATGGAAATATTATACGTGTGTATGAAGTCTTCTTTAAGATGAGAGAATATTTATAGGAGAACATTAATATCCTCGAAGAAGTTGTTTCCATTTTACATCGACCCGCTGACAATTTCACGTTCCAAGTTAGAACATCTCAGGACTTGCTATATCATCTTGTGTAGAATGAATTCCTATTTGAATCCAACTGCAATCATCACATGGACAAGGATTCATCGTTCAAGTGGTTCGATTAATCTAACGGGAGGAAAATCTACGTTGTTGATGATTTTACTCTAGATGTTGTTGGTTAGGGTGATGTAACATGCCAACATGGGAATATTTTCGACATCTATCATGAGAGAAATATTAGTGTAAATGTGGTTTTTCTTGCTTAGTTAACACACTCAGGTAAGATTGTGAAATTTTGGCGAGATCGATTCTATGCTCATTATCTGAAGAAATGAAAATCAATTTATATTGGTGAGGTTCTCAACCTAACAAAAAATTTGTAAAAAACTATGACACGATTCGACCTAACATTGAACTGACTACACTTGGTTCTCACACCTATAAGAGAAGTCAATTTTTTCACGAGAAACTCGAAAACCTAAATTTTTTAAGTCTGCAGTCGATGGAAACTTAGAACATGGTTTCTATTTTACTTAATCTGTTTCCCCCTAAAGAAGTATGTAAGGGATGTGTTCTTAGGAAGAATCATCAAGCACCATTTGACTCTTGTAAAGCATTGTGATCATAGAATCTACTAGATATGGTTCAAAGTGATGTATGTTGCATCAGTCTACCTTTAGTACCAGGTGAAAAGTATATTTTAACTTTCATTGACAATTTCTCTTGCCTTACATGGGTTTATTTTATTAAGAATAAGAACCTTGTATTTGAAAATTCCAAGGAATTTAGAGCCTTTGGTGAAAAGCAGTGTGGTTGACCCATCAAGTGATTGACATTGAACAATGGTGGTGAGCATGTAAATAAAACTTTTGAAGAATACCTGGTTGAATATGGTATTGAATGCTAATGGTCAGTTCCTTAGACACCACAACGAAATGGCATCATAGAACACAAGAATCAGATGTCAATTGAAATGCCTTGATGTATTTTGTTGGATAAAGATATACCTCCTTACTTTTTGGATGAAGTAGTGTATTGTGAAAACTATTCACTTAATCACATCTTGACTCCATATGTTCCTTCCATGACTCCATTCAAATCATGATGTGTAAAGAAGCGTTCAATCAACCATCTATGTGCATTTGAATGTATTTCCTGGGATCATATTTCCAATTATTGAAGAAATAAGTTGGATGCAAATATTCATGCTTCCATTATGATGGGATACTATGAAGATTCGAAATCCTATTGACTATTTGATCCTATCAAACAAAAAATAATCATAAGAAAGAATGTATGGTTTGCTGAGAAGTATTATGGAATTAAGTCGTTGAATTCCTCCTTTGAGTTATTGTAGGATGATTCCTTTGATGTTTTCTCTAACACTAGTTCTCCTGTTCCATTTTTCAGTCCTTCGACAAGACATTCAAACTTTGGTCTTATTTCGACTAGACAATCAAACTACAAGTTGATTATTTAGTCATCCTATGTCTCGACTAGTCCATTGAATGAAAACCCTATGACATCTTATCAACCTGCTATGATAAAATGTGGTTCACCTATCTCTTTTCTACCTAGATGGGATGGAAAGAAAATTGAATCTACCTGAGTGGATGTTGGAATTGTTTCCTCTTGAAAATATAATCGATGTCAAAAGAAACATACCAATGTTTCCTTGATGATTAATGCACTTGAAACTTCTGGTCATATTTTGTACTCAAATGTTGATGGATAATATGAATGGGAGTAGGGCATATAAAATGAAATTGATTCTTTGGAAAAGAATCACATTTGGGACATGGTTCCTCAACCACAAGGAAATAACATCGTGAAACATTAATGGGTCTATAGGATCAAATTTAAATCTAAAGGTGTTATTGAGAGACATAAAGCATGCCTGGTTGTAAAGGTGTTTTCTCAACAATAAGGAATTGACTACATTGAAACCGTTTCCCCTACTGCAAAGATGAACTATGTTTAATTGATTCCTTCCCTTGATGCTCATTTTATATTGAAAATCCATTAAATGGATGTGAAAAGTGTTTTTTCTCATGGATACCTATATAAATAAATTTTCATGGAACAATCACCTAGTTTTGTGAAATTTTCATACTTTTTTTTCGACTCGAGAAGTCACTTTATGGTTTGAATCATCCTCCCCAATATTGGTATGTTAAGATCAACAATTTGTTTCTTCAACTTGGTTTCAAATGTTGTGAATCTAACCACAACTAGTATGTACTCCATAAAAATGGAGACACCTTGATTTTTGTTTTATATGTAGATGAGATACTCATTACTGAAAATAATAATGCTCTCATCCTTATATTGAAGAAACAACTTGCTAACTCCTTGGACGTGATAGATCTTGTTACTATGCATTATGTTTTTCATCTTCAAGTATTACTACTATGTGATGGATTTTTCATTTCTCAGTCTAAATATGTGATGGATATATTGACACATTTCAAGATGGTTTATTGCAATCCCTGTGCTACTCGTTTTCAATCTAGAGTAAAGATTACCAAAACTTGTCAAACACCCACAATCGATGCTACACTTTAACGACAATTGGTCGATAGTGCTATTTATATTAATCATAGTCATCCTGGCATTTACTTTTCTATTAGTGTGGTTTCTCGGTTTATGGAAAAACCCTAGAGAAATCCAATAGAAAACAATCAAATGCATTGTTCGCTATCTCAAGCATAGAAATCATTTTGTTATGAAGTATTGTCGAAGTTCAAATTTACTGGTTGGCTTCACTAACTTAGATTGTGCTGGTGAAAGTGATGATCAAAAGTTCACATATGGCTATGTGTTTTTCTTTATCATTGGATCATTGGTGTGGTTCGACAATAAATATAAGGTAGCCTATTTTTTGAATACAGAAGATAAACATCATGGCGTCATTGAAGAAGGTAATAAATTTGTATGGATCTGCCAACATTTGGGAGAACTTATTATTCATATTCACACCTCAACTATAATCTATTTTGATAACCATAGTGTTATTTAGGTTTTTGAAAATCATGTTTCACACAATAATATGAAGCATGTTGAGCTCCATGCTCACTACTTCAGACAATCGGTTCATTAGAATGTTTTCTCTCATGAATATTACATAACAGGTGATCATGTTGTTGATTTATTCACCAAATCTTTGGTTGAATATAGATTTATCAAGCTCTATACGATCCTTGGGATCCAAGAAGTTACAATTATGGGTGGGTGTCATGATGACATAATGCCACCTCTTGAATCTCTAGATACATATGTTGTGTTGGATTACTGAGATGGGGGATGAATCAGTAATAGATAAATTTAATCCTTTTTAACCATGTAATCCAAGTGTTATATCAATGTATCATTATCATCCAATAACTGCAAAGTAAATAAACAATGAAGATCAATCATACACATGCATAGTACATCGGTGTTTTACGTGGAAACCCAAAGAGGCAAAAAACCATAGAATACTTTATCTTATATGTCTTAAAGAATTATATTCATTGGAAGCACCAACTTCCTTTGTTTTCCAGATGCAACTAGAAGGAGGTTGGAATCCCCTATTTTCTCATGCTACAACCTGAGGGAAGCTCCAACTCCCCAATTCTCTGGGTACAAATAGAAGGAGGCTACAAATCCCTATGTTCTCTCAATACAACTGGAAGGTGGCTACAACCACCTATCCTTTCCTCGTCCAACCTCCCTGATGTATAAGTAGAATGATCGAACCACTATCACACTATCACTATGAGATATACTATTGTAAACCTATACCAATCAACCTACACAAAATAACCTGTACCAATAACCTGAACCATGCATCAACCATGCATCAACCTGTACCTCAAATTGTAATCAACATGTACCATAAACAAGTGCATCAACGATGCACCAACCTATACCAAACAACCTGTAATCAACCTGTACCATAAGCAAGTGCATCAACCATGCACCTACCTGTACCATGAACAAGTGCATCAACCATGCAACAAACCTATACAAATAACCTGTCACAACAACTTGTCTAAACAACTTATCACAACAACCTATCTCATCAATGTTATCAACCAAATCAGATCTACTCACCAAGATCAATCACGAAGAAAACTCTCAAATATGTGAATCAACCAAGCATAACACAAAAACTCATAATCATCACCAAGATCAATATGTGCTTCTAATAATACAAGTATGCTACATCATCCATAAACCATGTGTCAAGAATACTGCTAACAAGTGCCTCCATCCATGTACCAAGTATGTACCAATAATTTATCAACTACTCATCAACTATGACTCGTCAAGATGTACCAACATAATCAAATATACACCTCATGCATATATCAACTCATCAACTACTTGTCTCAACTATGTACCAGACATGTACCTCAACCAAATTCCCTCATCAATTTCATCATCCAAATATGATTTGTAACTCTATAATATACCTGGTCTATATGATCACATACCTGCAAACATTCCTTAACTTTAACAACAAGATACTAGCATCTTCATCAAATGTTTCTTTAGTCTCACAAGACTAGTTTTGGATTAATGAACAACCCTAACTTGAAATAATCATAACTTTGTACCTATAATGAATAAATATCTAAAAATGATACACAATGTTATTCAGTGTGTTTAATGTAATTCCTCCAAGTTTCACTACTTGTAACCTCTCGTAAAATGAGTTATATAAAAGATGGCACACCTTGTTGAATTATTGCTTATTCTAGAGAGCGACCTTGTAGACCATGCCTCACACAAGATATTTTTTGAACTGCTATGAAACTATTACAAAGAATACTACAGGTTTTACTCTAACCAACACATTTAGTCTTACTGAATTTGGATATATTATGAAGAAATTATGACGTTTTTACCTGAAACACTTGTTTTTGACTACTTTCAGGACTACCCACAAACCCTATTTTTCACGGAGTGTAACTCCAAAAATACAACAAAACACAAGCTGAATGTTTTACCACAGATACTAGGATATGTTTCCTCATTAGAATAGTAATTTCACGGTTTGAATCATTCTAGAAAAAATGTTATTGTGCAAATTGTGAGATGACCTGAAAAAACCAGACCTTAGAAAGCATCATCAAAATACTTTATCCTTCATTGAATTTTGGCCTTGTTTTCTTCACTTTCCTCATAAATTTAGCTTAGATATCCTTTGGTTACCTTAGACACTTATAGGTATTCAATATTCTCAAGTGTGTCTTAAATGAGAGTGCCTTGAATCTTATTTATACTCTCCAAGTAGCTTCCTTAAAAACATCTTTTAGGTCACTTTGCCCACTTTCCTTATTTTAGGGTTAACCCACTTCTAATTTCTCCCTTAAATTTATTATTTAAATAATTTATTTTGTATTCACTTGGAATTATAGTATACTCATCACTTCACTTTATTATTTACCATCTAAAATCTCTTAAACCACTTTGACTACTTTGACCTTTTGGGGCATCTAGATGACATAAGAGGGTCCTCCAACTTCGTAAGTCCATAACTCTCAAACTGTGAGGAGTTATGTAATGTTACACATACCAAAAGAAATGGAATTATTTGTACCATCCATGTATAATAGTATTACCTACAAATATATCAAAACTCATACCATTATCCATCAAACAAACTTTGGTGCATTACCCAACCCTGGGTTCTCCAACTTATCATGGACATAACTCTCCAACCGTGAGGAGTTATGTGATGTTCCACATACCACCGAAAATGGAATGAAAAAAAATATCCATATAGGATAGTTTCACTTAAAAATTCATTGACCTTTATCTCATTATACCACAAATAATCATGGGTTCTCTAACCATACTTCTAGGATAACTCAATTCGCAAAGAGACTTCCCATGAGAGATTTCACCATAAGGGGACCACTTTGGAGTTCATGCATTTGTACTTGTTATCAACCATGACAACACAATAATGATTCATATTTACATCAAACAAACTTGGGTCCATTACCCAAACCTTTGTGCTATTGGGATTTCTTCAACAATTGATATGAATGAAAACTAACCTTAATCAACAATCTCCCCCTTTGGCATTGATGGTAACACTCTGATGCAATACTAAAATCATATCACTCTTGCTCCCCCTGGAACCATGTCTTTGTCTCATGCTCCCCCTGGAACCATGCCTCTATCCTCTGCATCTGATAAATCTCTCCCCCTTTGTCATCAATGGAAAATGTATCTTTCCATCCAGGGATGCTCCCCCTAACTGAAACATCCTCTTATGGTGCTTCCTCATGTACATCTAAGACATATAAGATAAGAATTCAAAAATCATTCATTTTGGAGTAGAAATAACTTGAAGTCTCCCACGAATATATTCAAAGGCTTCCCGTGGAAGTGGTTTTGTAAAGATGTCTGCCACTTGTTCTTTTGTGCCCAAATACTCAACTATGATGTTCTTTTCTGCAACATGGTCTCGTAGAAAGTGATACTTGATTGGAATGTGCTTAGTCTTAGAGTGCATCACTGGGTTTTTATAGATACTGATGGCGCTTGTATTATCACAAAAGATTGGAATGGGATCATCATACTCAACCTATATATCTGTCAGAGTTTCT
Source organism: Picea glauca (assembly GCA_000966675.3). Taxonomy (NCBI): domain Eukaryota; kingdom Viridiplantae; phylum Streptophyta; class Pinopsida; order Pinales; family Pinaceae; genus Picea; species Picea glauca. Next base: position 8,063 of record JZKD02S1002060.1, read on the forward strand.
TTCATCCAAACAACCTATGTACAACATGACGTTGCTACAATAAACTCTGCCTCAGCTGTAGATAAGGATACCGATGATTGTTTCTTGCTTAGCCATGATACTAAAAAAACACCCAAGTAGAATGCTTCTCCAGTGGTGCTTCATTGGTCATCAATACAACCTGCCCAATCTGGATCTATGTAGGTGATAAGTGATATATCCTTTCATTTTGGATACCATAATACAAACTCTTTTGTTCCTTTGAGATATTTGAAAATCATCTTCACTGCTAATACATGTGATTCCTTTGGTGCTTCTTGAAATCGTGCCACCTTTCCAACTATCTGCATTACATTTGGTCTAGATGTTGCTACATATAGTAGGTTGCCAGTCATTGACTTGTATTGCCTCTGATCTATAGACTTTGAATCATCATCTTTTCTCAACTTGCAACTGGTTTGCATGGGAGTGATAACTGGTTTTCACTCTTCTATTCTGAACCTCTTTAGCATCTCTCTAATATACTTGGTTTGAGAAATAAAAATTCCTTGGTTGCTTTGACATATCTGAAGTCCCAAAGAAAGACAGTTCTCCAAGTAATGACATTTCAAATTCATTCTGCATATCTTTTGTAAATTCCTAGCTTACCCTATCAGCATCACTACCAAAAATAACATCATTAGCATAAACTTCAACTGATAAAATATTACCTTGATTTACCTTGATGTAGAGGTTGTTGTCTGCACTTCCTTTTTTGAACCCTTCTCGATGTAGATATTTATACAGTCTAGAGTACCATGCTCTAGGAGCCTGTTTTAGACCATACAAGACCTTGTTTAATTTGCACACACAATCTGCATTCTATGACAACTAAAATCCTTCTAGTTGTTTAATGTAGACTTCTTCTTCAAGTTCCCCATTCAAAAAAACTTATTTTACGTCCATCTGATACATTTTACTATTTTTGGAGCATGCATAAGCTAAAAGCAAATGCATTGCTTCCATTCTGGAAACTGGAAAAATGTCTCTTCAAAGTCTATTCCTTCAACCTGTGCATACTCATTCAATTTATTCCTGAAGACCCACTTTGTTCCAATCAGATTCTTAGTCTTTGGTATTGGAACCAGTTCCCAAATGTCATTTTTCTCTATTTGATCCAATTCTTCATCCATGGCCTTTTTCCAAAATTCATCCTTGCCGGTTTCTTCAAAACAATTTGGTTCAATTGTATATAAGAGTTTTAGGTGAGTTTGTTCTGGTGAACAATTTTTTCTTCTTGTCTCAACTCCTGCATCTTTGTTTCCGATAATCTGATCTGAAGGATGATTCTTCTGTACTCGTCTGCTAGTGATTGCTCTGAATCTATCTTCTCAAACTCTGCAAGTTACTTGAAGGATGGTTCTTTGGTCTATCACAACTACTGCATAGACTACCCCCATCTGATATTCATATTACTTGGGAGTCTCTAATCCGCATGGCTCAGAACAGTTCCTTCTCTGATTTGTATTCATCATCATCTTCATTGGTAGATTCATCATCGTCCTCATTGGTAGATTCATTATCTCTCTGGATCTAACTTCTTTCTTTATGTCTGTGGATTCATCTTTCACTACAATGCCTGAAAGTACAATCTCTTAAACATGTTCCTTATTTACCTGTCCTTCCTTTCTTTCAGTTATTTTCCAAACCTTTCTATATCTGACATATTTCTTTTTCTCTGTAGAATTTTCTTCATCTTGTTTTATTTCCAATCCTACAATCTTTGGTACCTGGTCCTTGTTCACATGTTCTTCCTATTTTCTTATCCACACTTTCTTATATATATGATATCAACATTCTCTTTCATGGAAGTATCGATCATGCTTCTACAATCACTGTCTATGTGTCCATAGTTATGACATTTGTAACACTCAATGTTACATGCGACCACATAGGCACTTCTTGCTTAAACATTTATTTATAATTTCTGCAATCTGCAACCTCATGTCCAAATTTAGTACAATAAAAATAATTACCATAAAATAAATCTACATAGCTAGGAGTGAATGATCTTCTTGTGCCATAGTCCTTCTAAATTTTTTCTTTGACTGGTCATGATCATGATTGAAGCTTCTTTGTGGCTTGAACATTGATGATCTTCTTGAATATGTATCTTCAATAATTTTCTTAGATTTTGGTTGACCATGATTCCTTCCTTTGAGTACTTCTGCATAACTCTTTATATTTTCCTCAATCTTATTTTCTAGAAAACTAGAGTGCTTCTCTTCATTCTCTATAACTGATGTGGATCTTTCTGTCTCTTCAACGTTCTTGTTTAGATTGACGATTTTACTTCTCAATGTGACAACTTCTTATTCCAGCTTCTCAACCTCTTCTTCTTTCTTGATTATCTGAGACTTCATGACTTATTATGTTTTTTTCGCTTCTTCAAGATGAATTTTTAATGTGATTATTTCTTCTTCAATTCCTTTCTCTTCTTAACCAAACTCTGCCTCAAGCTGGTTTAGATCATTAGTTCTTTCCTTAACATGATCTATCAATACCTTCTCTCTCATTTCTACTTCTTCCTTCTGTGCTACTATGTTGGTTTCGAAAAAATGTTTTCATATTCAAGATTTTCTTCGATCTTTTTGGATTCTTCTGGCTGAGTTATTAAGTTCTCAATGACCTATTGGGATTCTTCAAAAATTTGAACACTTTCCTTTTGTTTCATCAATTCTTTCTTGAGTGAATTATTTTATTCTTTTAGTTCATCTAAAGAACTAATCAATTCTTATTTATAATTGCCTTTCTTTTCAATTATTTTTTCTGTCTCATTTCCTTCATGGCATTCTATTTCAAGATGTCCAAATTTTTCACAATTAAAACAAAACAACATACCTCTGGTGATTGTGTACTATTCATCTTCTGAATCTGCTTGACATGGTGAACATAATTCTTCTTGATTTGTATCTGTATCTTCTTTGACATTTTCTAAATCTGTGATGGGTGAATAATGTATGTCATGTAACTTATACCAAAGTTCTTTTGTTGATGAACATTTACCAACCTTTTCTCTTATCATATTAGGTAATCCGTCCCACATGAAATCCATTTCTATTTTGTTACTCTTCCTCAATTCCTTCTTGGCTATAGTCTTTGCCCTTTTTTGAACTATCATATCCTGTAACAACTGATAGCCAAATATAATGTCCTTGTGCCTATAAAATACTTTCGTCCTTATGATCCGCATCTCATACTTAAAACCGTTCTGACCTTTAAACATTGGTACTCCATTCTCAGAATAATCCATCATCTCCTTCTAGTGGTTAAACTGTTTCTTGAAGGAACCTGCTCTAATACCAATTGTGGGATTACTTAGACAAGGGGTGAATCAATAATAGAGAAATTTAATCCTTTTTAACCATATAATCCAAGTGTTATATCAATGTATCATTATCATCCAATAATTGTAGAGTAAATAAAAAATGAACAAATGAACAATCATACACATACACAATACACCAGTGTTTTACGTGGAAACCCAAAGTGGGAGAAAACAACATAATGTTTTATCTTATATTTCTTGAAGAATTACATTCATTGGAAGCACCAAATTCCTTTTTTTTCCAGATGCAACTGGAAGGAGGCTCCAACCCCATAGTTTCTCAGGCTACAACCTGAGGAAAGATCCAACTCTCCAATTCTTTAGGTACAACCGGAAGGAGGCTACAACCCCCTGTTTTTTTTGGCTACAACCGAAAGGTGGCTAAAACCACCTATCATTTTCCCTTCCAACCACCCTAACATGTAAGTAGAATGATGGAACGACTGTCACACTGTCACTGTGAGATATACTTTTGTAAACATGTACCAATCAACTTGCAGCAAATATCATGTACCAATAACCTGAACCATGCATCAGCCATGCATCAACCTGTACCTCAAACTGTAATCAACCTGTACCATAAACAAGTGCATCAACCATGCAACAACATGTACCAAACAACCTATAATCAACCTATACCATAAACAAGTGAAACCACCATTCACCAGCCTATACCTCAACTTGTACCATGAACAAGTGCATGAACCATGCACCAAACCTGTACAAATAGCCTATCACAACAACTTGTCCAAACAACCTATCTCAACAACCTGTCTCATTAATGTTATCAACCAAATCATATCTACTCACCAATATCAATCACCAAGAAAAATGTCAAAGATGTGCATCAACCAAGCATAACACAACACCTCAGAATCATCACCAAGATCAATATGTGCTTCTAATAATACAAGTATGCTACATCATCCATAAACCATGTGTCAACAATACTACTAACAAGTTTCACCAACCATGTAACAAGTATGTACCAATCATGTATCAACTACTCATCAACTATGACTCATCAATATGTACCAACATCATCAAATATACAACTCATGTATGTATCAACTCATCAACTATTTGTCTCAACTATGTTCCCAACATGTACCTCAACCAAATTACCTCATCAATTTCATCATCCAAATATGATTTTTAACTCTGTAATATACCTGGTGTATATGATCACATACCTGCAAAACTTCCTTTACTTTAACAATAAGAGACTAGCATTTTCATCAAACGTTTCTTTAGTTTCACAAGACTAGTTTTGGATTAGTCAACAACCCTAACTTCAAATAATCATAAATTTGTACCTGTAATGAATAAAGATCTAAAAATGATACACAATTATCTTCAGTGATTTTTATACAATTCCTCCAGTTTTCACTACTTGGAACCTGTCAAAAACTGAGTTATAGCAAAAATGGCACACCTTGCTGAATTCTGGCTTATTCTAAAGAGAGACCTCATCCAGCGTGCCCCACACGGTATATTTTTTGAATTTATCTGAAACTATTACACATAATACTACAAAATTTACTATAACTAACACATTTTGTCTTACTGAATTTGAATCTATTATGAATAAGTTATGACGTTTTTACCCGAAACACTTGTTTTTGACTAGTTTCAGGACTAGCCACAAACCCTATTTTCCATGGAGTGTAACTCCAAAAATACAATGACCCACAAGATAAAATTTTTACCATAGATAATTGGATATGTTTCCTAAATGGAATAGAAATTTTACTATCTGAATCATTCTAGAAAAAAACGTATTGCGAAAATGGTGAGATGACCTGAAAAAAAAACATACCTTAGAAAGCATCATCAAAAGAATTTATCCTTCCTTCAATTCTGGCCTTCGTTTCTTCAGTTTCCTCAGAAAATTGGCTTAGATATCCTTTTGTTACCTTAGACACCTATAGGCATTCAATATGCTCAAGTGTGTCAGAAATGAGAGTGCCTTTCCTCTTATTTATACTCTCCAAGTAGCTTCATTAAAAAAATATTCTAGGTCACTTTGCCCACTTTCCTTATTTTAGGGTTAACCCACTTCTAATTTCTCCATTAAATTTATTATTTAAATAATTTATTTTGTATTCACTTTGAATT
>JZKD02S1002071.1:0-13526 GCA_000966675.3 Picea glauca
TCAACTTAAACATAATATGTGTTTTTCAACTTAATGGAGTAAGTTTGACTTTTATATAAGTTTTAACCTTAAATAAGAGTATTATTTATTGTAATAAGTTTGACTTTTATATAAGTTTTAACCTTAAATTAGATTATTATTTATTGTAATAGAAATTTTAAAATGTATTAGTTGTTTTAAATATTTTTATTTTTATAACATAAAATTATATAAAATTTATTTAATAAAATATTTGTTATAAAATTTAGAATAAGACTTGAGATATTGTTTTTAATTTATTATATCATGAAATAAAAGAAAATGTAATATTATTATTGTACAAAACTTAGAATAATATGATTCTCTTACATTTAAAAAACAATGTTATTATATTTATTTTATTTTACAGAATAATATCATTTTTAGATTTCAAAAACAATGTGATTATATTTATTTTATTCTACATAATAATATTATTATCAGTTAGATAAAGAATAATGTTTATAAGTTTGATTCTTAAAATGTTTATTATAAAAAATTTAGTGGCAATTTTAGATTATGTGTTAATATTGCTATGAAAACCCTTGTCTGCACGCTTGTAAATCTAGGTTTTGAGCTCAAAGATGGATTCTACTTCTACAGGGGGTGGGGGCTCCCCCACCCAAACCTTCAAGAAATGGATTTTTGGGCAATATTTTCTTCATTAGGGAAATCACTCAATTCACAACCAATCCAATTCATCAAGAAAGAAAACAATATCTTAGAGGTTCGATTGTCCTTCCCTTCCTCAAGGCATATGTATTAGGCCTTAGCGGAAAGAGGTCTCATTCGACAATTTACAGGGATTTGGGCTTCCCCTCGATCCATGACATTCTGGTTGCAAAAGAGACAAGAAGTTTTGATCAAAGGGAATATGACACAATATTTTTGTGGAGGGGAATATTATGCCTTCTTGTTTGAAACTAAGGAAGATAGGGACTTAATCTTTAGAAATGGACCTTACTTATTTGGTTATTAGGGTATGTATCTGAATCACTAGACACTAGACTTTAATCCTAAACATGTTTCGTGTTAGTGGTGCCAGTATGCGTGTGCCTTCCTCATTTTCCAATCCATTGCAAGGGAAATGATACTCTTATAAGTATTGGGAATGCTCTTGGGCACTTCATTGACAAGGCAGAGCTAAAGGAATGGATATTCACATGTTCTTAAATCTATGTAGAGGTAGATCAATAAAAATCCCTTCCAAAAGTTATCCTTCTAACCCTGGATAAATTGTAGCATGAACAACCCTTAGACTACAAAGAACCTATGACTCAAAGAAAAAGACTAAAATGACTTTTTTTTATTTCCCCCACAACTCTATGTGATAACACCTTGCTTGAGAGATCTATTTTCTTTTCTTAACGACAAGTTTTGTCTCTTCAAGTTACCCACTTTCTTAAACAACAGTGCATTCCTATTTAGCTTTTACTGGGAATTTGTGAGGGTTCCACATGCATTGTTGATGGCTGGTCCACACTCCTTAAAGTGTCTCTCAAATCTTAGTTCTAATACTCTTTTACTTTCCCTGAGTTGAATGATTAGGTCTTGAGCCTCCTTTGTTGTATTTCTTTTTCCCTTGAGTGGCCATGCTGAAGATGTAAGATAAAACATTGAAACTGATAAAGGAGAGGAGGTTTCAAAGGCTAATGCTCTAGCAACAAATTTTACATAGTGTGAAAGAAGGGTTAGGGTTTACTCAATTGAGTCAAGTGAACTCAATAATATGATGAACAAGTTTTAGATTGTAGGTTTATTGGCCTATGATACTCATTAGGCACAAAATAGAAGCTTTTCAACCTTTGTGCAGTGAAAAATAGAGGAACAGGGGATGTGCAGTGTGTGTGTGTATTGTGTGGAGATTGCATAGCGGGTATGTAGATTTTGAGTAGTGAGGATGCATAGTTTGCGTCGCAAGTAAGAAAAATTGAATTTTGTGAAGAAAAAAGGTATGATCGATAGCAGAGGATATTGAGCAATGAAAAATGTGAGGGGAGATACATGCAAATGATAAGCAAAGAACGATTTGAAAGGTGATTGGTCTGTTTAGGTTGATATGACAGTTTGTGTAGCACCAAGCAACTTGTGCAGCGTGTTTGCGTAGTGTGTATATTTTTTCTGCAGACCAAGTATAAAACCACTTTGAAATATACCAAATGTGCCATAATAACCTTTGATAACTCTCTTCATTCATAATGTTTCATAATGTGCCATGACATCCACAAAAAACCATTCCACCTAGAATTATGAATTGACTCTTTTTGACATTCCATTTGATGGTTTATAGCAATAATGAACCACATACCTTGAAACAATTTATGAGACACAACTCTTTGAAAAAACTCTAACTTTACCTTGAAAATAATGACACTAACAACTTCTTTATCTATAAATCCCCACCAAAAGTCTTAATATAAAAGTACTTTCATTTGGTAGTGTGGGCCTTGAATTTCCCTGGGCTGGCCACGACTTGGTATTTGTAAAAGTCTAAGCATGATGGCTGAAAATACTGACAGAACAAATCTACATCAAGGGATGACTAAATATCACCCTAAGTATGTTGTGACAAGTCATCCTTGAAGGGGCAGAACAAATATGTAACCATGCCATCACTAGGTTGCCAGACATCTGAATCATACATGTATGAAGGCCATTCCTCTGATGATGAGAAATAAACCCTTTTTTATTGAGGGATACCTTCAATGTCATATATAGGACCTATATCAATGATGAAGCATCCCACATCCCATCTAAATCTCCCAACCAATATGAAATCATCAATGTGGTCGTCAACTATATCCAAGGATTTTTCCACGAATCCATCTGCATCATAGGAGTTGATTACATGTTCACAAGACTGGAGAACTTCATTTTCTTCAAAAGGGAAAGCAGATATCATTGTCTCGTTCAAGCCTTTCGCAAGAGAAACTTCATCGAGGTCCTTTTGGAATTTTTCTTCATTTCCACAATCTTGGAACAAAGCATCATCAAAGTTTCCAAAAGGATTATAACTCATCATGTTCTCTTCTTGATGTGCAGAAGAAGCAAAGGTATGGATGTTCTCATCAAGTGGAACGGAAGATACTTCATCTTCATCATATGTCTCATTCATATGTTCTTCATCAAGATATTCTTTTTCTTGGAAAATTTCTTTATGGATCTGTTCTTTAATCAAATCTTTGTAAATAGGATCAAAGAATTCACCATCTTGATCTTGATCTCTAACAATTTTGTAGACTTCCTCGGTCAAGGAGAGAGGTTCATCATCATTTGGGAAGTTTTCATGGTACCCATAATTCTTGGTCATAGCTTTGTATAATGAATTTGTTACAAAATATGCAATGGCCACCTCCTAGGATGAGTTTTTGGTAGGCCTTTTCTCATAATCATCAATGATGTCATTAAGCTCTTCTTCTCTTTGTTGAAAAAACTTAACCAGAAAGTCCTTGTTAGGGAAAATTCTCATCAGTTGTTAACAAAACTCATAATCTTAATCTTTTCTTCACTTGAGGCACTCAAAACTTTCTTCATTAGTGTTTTCAACTTCTTGTCTTTCAACTATTTTTTCAACAAACTCTAGAAGAAGCATTTTTCTCAAGCCTTCAATAGCATCAAGGTCAAAACCTTCTCTCGAAAAAGAATCCTCTAGGTCATGAATTGTATCTTCAAGACTTTGAAATTATAGCCCCCAACTCTTAAGGAACTCTCTGATGAGGATGGTCAAAGAAGATATTCTTATTGGATTGTAAGAATTCTTGATCCAATCCCTTTGTTCACTTCCCAAGGAAATCAAGAACAACTGCAAGCATACATCCTCAAGCTTTTCATTCAAAATGCAGATGTTTCTGATAAACTCAACAACATGAGCTATGACCAACAACGGATTACCATCAAACTTTGGGAGGAGATTCAATTGGTTTATCGGGCACTTGTTTGGATATCCTTCAATAGCTTTGAGATCCAAGGCTTTGTATGCTTCATGAAAGTGCCACACAGACATGTTTCCATTACTTAGGGTAACACCTTAATGGAGTCACCAGATGAGCTTCAAGAAGAGCTCATCAAAATGGGAACAGGGAATGTAGCTTGGGTGGAGTCACCAGTAAATATAGGGGAGAGGCTTTGGAATAACTTGCCAAAGTGTTGTTATGGTTCGGAAGAGGATTCAAAATCCTCCCATAAAATGGCACCAAAATGTTATGAAAGATGTTGTAGGTTGGGAAAATCCTGACCCAACCACCAAAAATGGAAACAACTTTGAGAGCACCTACACAATGTCACCTTAGGTAAGTGTTCCCATCACTTTAGAGGTGAGGTAGTCACCTCAAGGGGGGAATCTCGGTGACCCTAGGGGGAAATGAGATGGAAATTTAGATGTATGGATGGATGCCCCTAAAGGTCAATTCTAAATGGTATAGGGAACTTGGAAATGATTCTTGGGAAATTTTTATGGTTTCCAATGCTTTGAGTGATCTGTTGAGAAAAGAATACCTCCCTGAGACACAATGAAAACCAAGTATAATTGTAATATGTTAGGTGGAAAATAAATTTAAGCTTGTTGTCCCTAATTTCATAAAAATCAATGATATATATCAGCACATAAAATATAATAAGGTCTGAAAAATAAGTTCTTAAACTCCAAATGAATAAGCACGAGACAAGCTAGTAAAGATTAGTTCATCTCAACAATGGTAGAGAAAGACTTTAGCATAAAAGAAAGGATTTCATAAAAATATAACTACAGTGATATTTATTAGCCTTATGGTTGTATCAAACCAAGCCTTATAATAGAAAAATAATCCAATGAAAATCACTTTAAAGTAGCTCAAAAAGTGTGCTAAGGTTAGTAGTTTGTTAGGGAAAAGTTATAGCCAATTCCTAGGGTTAGTTTATGATTTATCTAAGGTTAGAGGGTTAGATTTGTGCAACTCTAATGTTTGTAGGTTAGTTTTTTAACAAAATAATTTTTTAGTGGATTAAAGAGGATGCCTCAATGAGGCAAGATAGCCTAAGGCTCAAGGAACAATGTCCAAGTGAGAGATAATCAAAACATCAATGTTTCACGTCTACCAATGCAACGTTTTATTTCGCTGATGCAATGACTAGTGCCTTTGATTATGGGTTAATGGGGTCAAAGAAAAAGAGCTAAAGATACTACCTCCTTGGGGGTATAATTTCTCTTATTCCCCAAGGCAAGTAACCTAGCTAGGGTTTAAAACTAAGGGGTGTATGTACTTATACTTCCTTAGAAAACCGTTGCAAAAAAAATAATTCTATGCTTGAAATTATGGTGGAGATAGAGTAGGGGTGTATGAACTTATACTTCCTACTTAGACTTAGCAAAATCAACCTTCATCTTGAATTACAAATGATAGCAACAAGTAAAAAGTTTTACCAATCTAATCGAAACAATATAAACCATAGCATGCCAAGATAAACCATCATAGTAGCTACAAAATGACCTCCAAGAGCTAGTGAATCATCATCATCGAGTACATAAACAAACAACACCATACCATAGCACAATATAGAAAAACTCCTCAAGGTTAGTGAAAATTTTAGTCCTTAGCTCTTCATAATGGGAGAGTTATGATTCGAAATGAGATTTCATGATCTTAATTTATACAATTTGTCTTTCACATAGTTTTTCCACATTAGCAAGTGTAAAACATAAGACAAGGGGTCCACAAACCTTATCTTACCCCTTGCAACAAAATAATATTAAACAATTCACTTTAAAGTTCACTTTTATACAAAAGAAACCCTAGAACAAGGTGATGTCACCAGTTAGGGGATGTTTTGGCACTTTGAAGAAGTCGTTGTGTGGGTAGATGCATGGATAGGCCTCTAAAGGACACTTGTCACTCATCCAAGTCCTCTCTTGATTTTATTCAAGCTTCCTTCCTTCAAAATGTGCCACATGTCATCAAACAACACCATCACCACCAAAACCTAGCCCTCTATCCATGTAGGTGACGTCAAGCCTACAAATGTAAATCTTTTTCATCTAGCATGTGGGCCCTTGGCATCCAAATTGTGGGATTGAATCCCCATGGAAGCCCAATCTAGGATTTCTCCTCCAAAACTTTCCAACAACAAGGTCCTACAAAACAAAAAGGTACGCCCTCCAAATATCTCAAGTTAAAGATATCATGACAAGTGTAAACCACATCAAATAAACATGGCACCTAAACATGTGCATGAAAAATACCTCATCAAATTAAACAAATGCTCAAAACCCTATACAATTGACCAATTTTAAGTATGGGAGGGGTGTCATAGGAGTTCTATTGGGTAAACCAAAGCACTCATGTAGGGTATTCTCCCAAGGATGTCCTCTCAAGTTCATGTAAAGGATGATGAGGTGGAAAGGGCTTATACTTCATAGGTCATTGATTTTCATGACATACAAGGGCTCGTATTGTCTCATTCATGGGTGCCCTTGTAGAGGGTGTGTGGCACCTTCGTTTGCAATGCATTTTTTCCAATCCCATCTTCTTGCAATTATTTTTTTCTTTCATGTTTCAAGGAATGAATTGGAGGGAACTATCCTAGCATGGTTTCCAAATGATGATATTGTCACTCACAAGTACCTTGCGGAAATGAGAAGGATGGATCTTGATTAAAACCCCTTTCTCCTAGTTGTGTAACTAAGAGTTGCTACCCTAGATTAGTGACCAGATGTGGCAATGTCATACTGCTAGATACCCATGATCATGAAAGGCCATATCGTGATGAGATCTCCCATTTTCCAACTAACCCCTTAAGCATTCATTATCATTTATTTTTGTAGGTCCCCCTTTTCTTACAGAGAAGCATTTCATTTATTTCTCGGGAGATCCTTGGGTGAAGCATCTAGAAGGTATATATATAGGCTTTCATATTTTTAGCAAACAACAATCCCTCTGGACCTTCATCCCCTTCTTCCCATGGAATGAGGTACATTCCCTTCTTGGGTCACAAAAGTCAAAGGACCTAGAAGAGGGAAATATTATGTGAATGTGATGTGTGGAAAGTGGTAAGTATGGTCGGGAATGGTATGATAACCCCTCAAGGGACCCCCAGTCACAAACCTTTCCCAATGGTTGGCCACCCACTAGGAAATATATGACACTCACCAAGGTGAAAAAAGGTCAAATGAATAATTTCCAAGTAGGCGCTCTATAATCAAAAGTAGCTCAAATACAACATGTTCAAATGCCTCAAATATTAGGGTGATTACCTGCCACAATACCTAACTTGTACCACATGGAGAAAGACCCTTCTACCTTTCATAAGCTAGATGGTGTGGTGGATGTGCTGACAATGGATCAAAAGTGGTGATCGAGTGGGCTCCTGTATGTGTAAGTGGATATTGTTGGTCATGTAATCTATTGGCACTCCATATATGCATCCTGAGGGCCTTGATACATAATCGTCTTAGTTATCCAAAAACATGGGGATAACAAGTTTGATAAGTTGTATCATTGTTGTATACAGGTTGAACTTGCTTGTTTTTCGAATTTGGAGCAGGTTGCACAAGTAGTTGAGGTTGTTTAGGAGGAACATTGTCTTTAATAGTGTTTTTAGGTTGAGGAGGAGGAGGAAATAATGCAAGTTGAAAGTTGTTTGGACTCCATACTTGTGAAGGTTGATTCCATCGATTTTGTGGCATGCTTGGAAAATATTGGTATGGAGGAGGAATTGGAGGCCCTTGGTACTTCCAAGGCTTTGTATTTTTCCAAGGTGATGGGTTATACCATGGTTGAGAAGATACTTGAGAATTATATGCACTAAAATTTTGAGCAGGATTGAATTTCAAACTTATTTGGAATGGTTGTCATGCTTCAGGCCTCCTTTGATTGATGAAGTATAGTGATTCCACATTCTCCTCTGCTCCTTGAAATGTAGCTTTCAGTCCTAGAAAAGAAGGACTTGTTATTTGGAATTATTTTCTTCACAAATACCACAAACATCTATAATTTTTAAAGGGAACTCATTTCTAGGATGACTTTTAGTGCATTTGGGACAATAAACAACCAATTCATTCTTTTTCTTCCTCCTATTTATTTCTTATCTACAAGGTATACATTTGCATGGATAAAGAGTGTAAAATATCAGTTTTCATGTACTTTATTAATCCTCCTAATTCATTCTTTATATGAGTTGTACGGTTAGAAGATTGAGTTCCCAAACCTCTATTGCTTCTACCTTTGTTTCTAGAGGACCTTGAGTGGTTCTTGAATATTCTTTTGATATCATCATATTCTAACTGATGGATATATTTGTTGGATAGGATATTCAAGGTTTTCATCAGATATTCTCTTACTTCCCTGAGTAACACAAGCTTGAGTGAGACTTCGTCCAGAGTGCAATTTTTATCTCTCTTGTATCTTACTTGAAATATCTCTTCAAAGTATTATAGATATTCATCATGTCCCTTTGTTATTCTGGAAATAGCATCCCTTGTATCTCTTTCTCTAATATAGTATATATATTTCACTAAAGGTATTTTTCATTTGATCCCAAGTTGTGATACTATTTCCCTCCAAGCTCATAAATAATCTTAGAGACAAATCCTTCAAGGTAGAAGGAAAAGGTTTGATCTTCTATTTGTCAGTGGTATAATCATATGTCCTACATATAACTGAAAACTCAAACAAGAAAGTGTTAGTATCTTCATATACAAGCCCATGAAAATGAGTTAAGGCATAAGGATTAATATTTGTCATCTTGACTTCTCCATCGGATTCCTGAATAGGGAACTCAAATATTTATTCTTCACCGGCCATGGAAAGAGGTGAGGACCAAATCTCTTCTAAAATATTTCCAAATTCTTGAGATTCCCTTTCCAAGAAATTTCCTAGTGTTTTAGGACCAATATCTGGATTGCTTGGACCTATTTTCGTGGTGGGGGTTTTTGGTAAAAAAAATCATTTCCTATCTCTAGGAGTATTCATTCATGAAATCAAAAGAAAGTGAAAAACTATTTTTTTTTTCTTGTATATAATGCAAAAAGGATGTGTGAAAAGGAGCTTATCAATACTCACACGAAGTGAAATCACTTGGGTTGTTACACTAAAAAAATTCTATAGTGAATTTGTCCTTGTGATTAAAATCTCCTTTTGATTTCTCCAATGCACAGAAAAGAAAACAAAAATGAAAAAAAAAATGCAGACTCCAACACCTCCCCGATAATGGCGCCAAAAAGTGATGGTCCCGGGAATAACAACAATGATTTATTGTAACCTTGGTTTCCTACTTTAATTTTCAACCTGGGGTTCGTACAAAATTGAAAGGTGATGTGCACTATATGTGCAGTATGCAATTTTCGGTAGTAAATATTTCAGACTGATCAATGTCTAAAAATGTGTAGGAAAATTAAATGAGAGAAAGCAGCTATGAACTAATTGCTCAAAGGAAACACACCAATATGAAAGTGTAACTAATATATATTGCATGAAAATAACTTATTCTAACTGCACTAAAGAATACTAAATCAAGAATATTAAACTGAAGAAAAAAGATGAATTCAATCTAAGTTATGACAAAAAGTGGTAATAGAAGTAAAGCTACATTAATTTATGAATAAAACAAGCTAACCCTTTGATAAATATCAATATAAATTTCCTTTTATTTTTTATTGATTCTTTCAAGAAAATAATATTAAGCTAAGTCAAATCTGAAGCTAAAACATTCCTACAAGATATTTCTACAAGAACTGTGCAGTTCTACAAGAACTATGCAGTTCTACGAGAACTGTACAGTTTCTACAGAAAACTCTTACATGAAGGAATCTGGAGACTAAAAAGGTAGTGAAAGTATTTTAAAAGCATGAACAAAGCTAGAATATAAATAAATTAAGTGAAATTGAGGTTATTTGCCTTGGGAGGCACCTAGGAGTGCTCCAAGAGGCTATTGAACAGTTCTACAGGATGTTTGTTGTGACTAGATAACCTGTGATAACCTTGAAAAAATCTAGAATTAATTATGCAAAGCTATATTAAACTTCAAAAGAGAATTAAATAGTATCTAAGCATGCATGAAAACTGTAGAAATGGTAATAGGGTCCTTGGTCCCTCTTGGATGGGCCCTACCCAAGAAGCACAAGGAGCCTAAAAGAAACATTAATAGGCTAAAAGAAAAACCATATATATTTCATAAATATTAGTAATGCAACAAGAGGGGGAAAGCTATGATTTCTCAATACAAGTATTCACAAAATCTCCAAACAATACTTCTCCAAAATTATTTATATCTCTCTCCAAGACTAGAGGTCTATATATAGCTAGAGATTTGGACCTCCTTTCCTAAATCAAGGAGAGAAATGGGTAAATGAGGGATCTCATCCCTTTACACATGTATTTTCAACTGTTGTTGATTAGAAATTGTTATTAATGCATAAGGAGCACTCTTGGAGGTAGGTAGGGAAAATTTCCCTTGATATTTGGCTTGAAGCTCCTTGAGGGAGGAAAAATCCCTTGTTTCTAGGATGTTGGCTACGTTGACTCATCTAGTTCGACCTAGTTGGTGGAATACACATATTTTGATAAAAATATTAGTGCAAAAAGGTATATTATACACAAAAAACCACCTAAATCATACATTCATTAAGCAACATACAAAATACCCATGACTGTTTATTAAATATTGTCAAAAGAAAACATTAAGTCATTTTATGGTGGAAAAATGTGCCAAAGATGAGCCTTTGGAATGAACAATAATGAGGCTCATCCTATACTCCTTCGCAAGTTAAATATTTCGACAATTTAATAGTTTATGTTATTATGGCTAGCTACAGAGTCAATTAAAATTGCTATGAGTTGGCTATCAATCTTACCTTCCACTTAAATCATGGTGGATTGATATTGTTCTCACATCTTTCCCAAGGATGCATCAACCTTGGCATGTTTCCTCCCATGTCTTAAATTGTTTCATCCCCCTGAATGTTGTGAATAGTCCTCATTATTTCTCCTTTGTGATGGAAGTCCCTATATAAGTGATTTCCCTCACATCCCCAACATTGATCTAAAAATGAAGAAGACTTGAAAAAACTTGAAATTTATTGCAAGTGAATGTTATGTGTTTAAAGCAAAAGGATCAGTTTGCAACACATAGAATTAAGGATTACTTATGCAAATTATACATAGACAACAACATAATCATTGAACAAGAACACATAAGCACAGCAATTGATAAAGGAGTTCACCCCTCTTATGGGCTACATCTCCTGGTCCAACTTCCAATGGATCATTATTATTAATTGCTCAAAAAGTGCTCAAAAACATGTCTTACAATGCTCAAATTGACAAACCGACTGCTCCAATGGCTTCAGAGTGTCCCAAAACCCCTGTCTGGGCTCTTTCGGCACCTCAATCGGTCGAAAAACGAAGAAGTTATGCCTCCTGGAAGTCTCCCTCTTCAAGCTTGTTGTCTCTGCATCTACAAAACGCACCCTCTTCATTGAACCTGGCTCACACGCATTTTAAAGCATGAAAACCCAGCACTGGGTGCAACCGTGCCAACGGTGCAAATCGTAGGATGATTAAGGGCGTGCCAGCCCCTAACCGCCTCGGCACCTGGGCGTATGGCTCATAGGACCGTATACTTTGATAAAAAGTGGTTAATTCGTTATACCCGTTTCAAAACCGTAGAAATTCCTTTCCCGCGCTCCGGTCATATGAAAAACCACGGGCCATATGTTTTAACCTCGCGCACAAACGGTCAGACCAATGTGTAAAGCACGGTCATATATTGTATAATGAAACCACATCGTATAAACACCCGCGCACATATATAACATATGGTCACATATAAATATTCAAACGACCACGGGCCGGGGCTAAGCCCCGGCCCGACCCCCCCGCCCAAAATACAAAAGGGTAAACCTAAATACTTTTAAACGCATATACATAACATGCAATAACTTGTGGCCCATTGGTCGGGCGGTCGTGCGAAGGCGCTATGAGGAGTGGGAGGTCTGGGGGTCGAACCCTGTCGACTCCCATAACATTTTACATACAACCACACCCAAACAATGAGTGACACGTGGCGCCCATGGATTGGGCCATGTGTCCTCATACCATTTGCCATCCAACAGACACGTGTCGCTCCTAGATTTGACAATTTCCAACCAATCAACATCTGCCACATCATCGTTGTATGGTCGTACGGTCTGTATGGTCCTGCCACGTCAGACTGTATGGAATGTACGGATTGGTACAGTCAACATCAATTTTTTTGCATGTTTGGCTTGGCGAACAGATCGCTATATCTTCTCCATACGGAGTCCATTTGACAAAGTAAATATATCACTAGAATCAGGAAGACGAGACAGACTCAATGGCACTGTTTTCGTCGCATTTCGAGCACTTTGAAATTTGAGCAAAATTTGATCCCCTGATCACACCTCCCCATTAGGAAGCTTTTGGACCTCCAAAAGACTATCTCAGTCTATGTGAAGATCAGGGTAAAGTTCCCTCACCCTTCCAACCTCAATCCACTTGGCCTTGCTTGGATTCGTCCCTTTAATACCAAATCGCAAATACTCCACATTTCCCCGTTTCGAAGTTCGCATTCTCCTGTCAAGGATGGTGTCTTCCTGCAGTTCTGTTAGATACTCTGGAGAAAAATAATCTATAGAAGGAATCTGAACATGCTCTCCTTGATCATCAATCAATGGAGGATCATACAACTTCAAATTCTCAACATTAACAACTGCATACATCTGCATATAAGGAGGCAAATCTAAACGAAAAGCATTGTTACCAATCTTGTCAATAATCTTGAAGGGACCATATCGAATCGGTTTCAACTTTTTACCTTCTCCTTTAAGCCTCTCCTTGCTGATGTAAATCCAAACTTCATCACCAACTTCGAAACTGTGATCAACACGATGCTTGGCATGTCTCGTCTTGTACTTGGCCTGACTCTTTTCCAACTGCTCTTGCACCACCTGATGTATCGATTGAATTTGTTCAATGAACTTCTCTTCCCTATCAGTGTCATATTGACCATCAACAACAATATCTTTCCCAAAGATAAAATCTAAAGGCGACTTGGGCAAATAGCCAAAACATGCCTCAAATGGAGACATTTGAGTCGAAGAGTGCTTAGCTCGATTGTACGCATGCTGAACGCAGTGTAAATGTTCATCCCAAAGTTTAGGATGCTTGTTTCAATAAGCACGAAGAAGATGTACCACTGTATGATTCACCACCTCTGTCTAACCATCTGTCTGTGGATGAAAAGTTGTGCTCTTTTTAAGCTTGGTGTCCATGAGTGCCCATAAACTCGACCAAAAACTTCCAACAAATCGAGAATCCCGATCAGAAATAATGGGCTTGGGAAAACCAAAATGCACCCAAACATTTTGAAAGAACATCTGTGCAGTTTTTTCTGTTGTTACCTTTTTAGTACAAGGCATCAAAATACACATCTTACTAAAATGATCAACCACAACATAAAGATAATCATGACCTCTTCTCGACATAGGTAAACCACCAACAAAATCCATGGAAATACTT
>JZKD02S1002093.1:0-13526 GCA_000966675.3 Picea glauca
TAAATATAATGCTTGGAAAATAAAATTAACATAGAACACTAGTCTAAAAGCTTATTTTCCAAAGTGATATCAATTCATTCACAACATGCAAAAAAATTGTTTGGTTGAAATGTGCTTCTATTGGCTAATATGAAACAAGTATTAAGCCAAAGAAAAAAAAAGTTAAATAAAAGTTCTAATTCTTAAAGACTCCCCATTTATTAAAATCTGTTCAATAATTTTCAAAAAAAAAATCTTAATGTAACTTCCTTTACTTAATATTTAGTTATTTATCATAATGTAGTAGTGACAAAATAAATATTATATGACTATGTAATGAGAGAACTAATAATTAACAAAAATGAAATAAAATTATCTCGTCTTCATTCTACAAAATGCTAACCAACTAGAAATTTCAAACAAGGATCAGATTAAAATTGATAAGAATACCAACTTCCGCTCTGATTTTTTCTTGAAAATACAAGAGAGATAAAGTATATGATAAAGTCTTGAATATAAATACCACCCAACCCTGCAAACTCGTGGAAATGCTACCTGGCATCCTTCCTTTGCATTCTTGCATGGATACAATATAACAACGTGGCAGAACCATTTATATATTCTCGGGCACCTTTATTGCCCATGGGCTACCTGTGTTACAGTCAGAAACACGTAAACAATATGTCAAAATAAAATTATAAAAGACCAGAGATTTGCAACACATGTAAATTTAGGGTTTCTAACAAGTGAAATTGGGGTTTCCATGTAAAAATAAGTCATTAGGCCATGCAAATAAGGTTTATGGATCAAAAGTAGTGTGTACAAAAATTGGAGCTAAATAGGTTATAAAAATAAATCAAATATAACCATATAATCAAATTATATGCTCAGGTTTCCAATGATGATCGTGTTGTTTTTTTAACTCTAAATGTACATACAACCCATGTTCAAATAGCTATATGAATTATTGTAATACTTTATGGAGCGTCATTTATTTCAATGTGATTATGTGTTAATTTGGACTTTAAAAAAGGTGATTGGAGCATGGTGATATTGGTCAAGGAACTTGCATAAAGAAGAAAAAGAAATGCAAATAGAACTTAGTTTGAATTTTAAGAATCTATAAACTTTGAAAATCATTCAAGAAATAGAAATTCAAGAATCTATAAACTTTGAAAATCATTTAAGGATTTTATTATATCAAATAGTGAAAAGTGTGTAAAACTTTGTTTAATGAAATATTGTGCATTATGAAAAGTTATACTTTGCTCAAAATAAAAACGTGTTCAAGATATAAATTGAATTTTAAATGAATAATCAAGTTGAATTATTTAATTTTGCCAAACAATACAAAAAATAAAAAAGACATTGTTTTTTAATAAATGTTAAATGATCATAAAAACTAATGTGTCATTTAAATTTGATATAGCTGAATTTCTTGTCGTTTAGAGGAATTCTTTTAAGGCACGAATCAACTATCTTATAATTTGATTTTTACTTAAATTATTATGATTCACAAAAGTTCTCAATTAATTCATTTATGCATCAAAGATCAAAACTTGGCAAGATTGTTGAAACATTATGCTAATCTAATTTTCGCAAATGGAGGCATGGAATCAACTTAAAAATTTCACATCAATATGCAAGTGTTGTTGAACAACCAAAAAACCAAAAGACTCAAACGATGGAGATAAGATAAATCACCAAATCCTCATCTCACTAAAG
Organism: Picea glauca; assembly: GCA_000966675.3. NCBI lineage: Eukaryota > Viridiplantae > Streptophyta > Pinopsida > Pinales > Pinaceae > Picea > Picea glauca. The sequence goes on from JZKD02S1002093.1 coordinate 1,705, forward strand.
ATAATCCAAAGAATTGTAAATAAGAAATGCGCAAAACCAAATACCAAAGAAAGGAGAACTATCATACCATCCTTTGAAATCAAGAAAGACTAAATCAAAAAGAAATGGAAGGAGTGTTTCCAAAATTTAATGGGGGGCCTTTAATTTTTGTAAAAATTAAAGGGAGTTGTTGAGGCCTCAACACACTCCCATGAGTTCATCTTTCCTAGCTCTCCGAAAGCACCTTCAAAAGCAGAAGATAGCCCTCAGAGGAAGATGGCACACAAAACTATCAAGGAGGAAACCTATGCCTTTGGATTACTGATTAAAGGATCAATTGAGGAGACAAAAATGAATAATATCCCTCATTCATCCTTTCTAAATTTTCATGTTCTCTCCAAAGAAGACCCCGACACCTTCCTCTTTGAATTCAACATGCTTTGTAGAGGTTATGATTACATATCAGATGCCCATAAATTGAAACTTTTCCCTACCACACTCAACCACACTCCACTACGCTGGTTCATGGGCCTTGGTAAGGACAACATCTACACATGGGATCAGATGACACAAAAATTCCTGGAGTACCAAGATTAATGTAAAGACAAATAAAGGAGGGATAAAGTATTTCAAATGACACAACATGAAGATGAGAGCCTTGAGGATTATTTCAAAACATTCAACTATAATTTACATAGGGAAAGGTAGGGAGCTTTGTCTCCTGAGACATGATGTGTCTTATTCTTGAGAGGAATACAATATGACAGTGTTGAACTTCTCAATTTGATGGGTAGAGGAGATATCTCCCAACAAGATTATGATGTGATCACGGCACTTCATCACAAATACTCCAGAGGTACTTCAAAAATAGGCAAGAGACCAATATATGTATTGACAAGGACTAGCAAGAATGATGTGATTGGAGTTACAAAAGAAGAAATTGGGAATATGTTAGAGGATTTCAAGACTGATATACTCAATTCCTTAAAATCCMAGTTAGACACACTGCAAATTAAGAAGAAGAGGGAAGAGGTAAAACTAGCTTTGTCCATATTTTTCCCAAAATCTAGAAGGAAACACATGTTGAGAGAATGTCCATTGGACCAAATTGAGGCTTGTGGAATATGCAGTGAATACCATGCTACCAACAATTGTCCATCCTAGCAAGGATTGAAATATGTCTACCAGAAAGCTGAGCAAATGGAGTAGCTATGATTTGTTTATCATAAATGACCATGGAAACCCAAACCTCAAGGTATGGTTCAAGACCAATCTCAGTATTTTAATTCATATTGGACTAACCTTTCCATGTAGTATACTTATTATCCATGGTCTCTGCCAGCACAACCATGGGAAACTCCTCCTCTAAGCTAGTTCTGGTAATAGGGGTGGAGAAATCCCACTTTAGTAATCCCTCAACATGTCATAACACAACTACCCATGCAAATTGTTCCCCCTCCACATATGTCGACATCCACATCAGCCCTTCCACAACCACAATTACCTACACAACCTATTCCTAACCCTAACCATGAGAGGCCATGCCAGCCAAAAAATGTTGATGAGCATGCCACCAACCCTACCTATTCCATCTTTTCCCTAGACTTCCATGATATTCATCTTCGATATGGAATGAAACTAACCAAATACTGACCTCTTGTTCATATTGAATATTTGAATGAGGATGTCTAGAATGAAGAAATAGAATAGGAACAATCTCATGAACCTTTGAGATCCGACCATGCTCACACTAAAACCCAAAACCCACCTTATCCAGAAAGATTAAACCAAGATAAACCTGCTACTCAGCTTGAGTTTGACTTCTTGGAGGAACTCAAGAATGTGTGTTTTAAAATAATGTTTTTCCAAGCCATAAAAGATGTTTGCATCTATTCAAAATAAGTATGAGAACTTTGTTTAAGGAAACTCAACAAAAAAGGGAAGGATCCCCAAATTGTCCATGTTATGGGTAAGTTGTCAGACTTAATTATGGGGGGAGTTCTCGCAGTAAAATAATCTAACCCAGGTATCCTGGTAGTTAATGTGTAGATTAATAATACACTCATTACCAACACATTAATTTACCTTAGTGTTGTAATTAATGTCATGATGGGTGAGACCATGGAAACCTTATGACTCACCGGTCTTAGGGAAACCCCAATAGTACTCCAACTTGCTGACAGATAAATTATCAAACTAGAGGGAATCCTGGAAGATGTAGTGACCTCTATAGATTCATGGAAATATCCTGTCGATTTTATGATCCTAAAACCCAAATCTTCTCTAGGAGGGTATCCTTTAATATTTGGAAGGTCATGGCTTTCCAATACTAATGCTTACATCAGTTGTAGGTCTAGAAACATGAGCATTTCCCATGTGACTTCTACAAAAAAAATAACCTTGTATCCTCTTGCCAAACCCAATATAATTTTTAAAACACCACTGTGAGCCATTGGAGAAGATAGTGATGAAGAAGGAGAAGCTCATTAATTCCTCTCTATGGATCAGTACCTAGCGATCACAAAGAAAAATAAGAACAATGAAATCAATGATTTCATAGCCTCTTCTTCTCCCTCAGATAATTCACATGTTCTTGACCATGTTATGGATCCAAAAACATAGGGTTGTCTTACCTCAAAATGTATTTCACCTTTAGAACTTGAGTCTTCAGATGAAGAAGACTAAGTGTCCACCAAAAAAACTATAGAAATCATCCCTAGAAGTACTTTGAACATCAATCAGGTGTTGAATGAACATAAAAGAGAGCGTCTGGTGAATGTTTTGCAACATAAAAAAAATGCCTTCACCTGAGATTACTGTGACATAAAGGGAATCCATCCTGACTTGTGCACACACCATATATACATTAAAAAGGGATTTAGATCCATCCACTATCCCTAGCAGAAGATGAGTCCAACATTGAGGGATATAGTAAAGTAAGAACACTAGAAATTGCTCGCAACCAACTTTATCTATCCAATTTCTGACAGCAAGTGGGTCTCCCCTCTCGTCATTGTACCAAAGGAGAATGGTAAATGAAGTGTTTGTGTGGATTATCAAAAATGCAACAAGGCAACACACAAGGGCCATCTTCCATTTCCATTCATCAACCAAGTCTTGGATACATTGGCAGGAAAGAAAAAAAAATATTTCCTTGATGGACTCAGTGGACACAAACGGATTTAGATCACACCTGAGTATGAAGACAAGAAAAATTTTACCTATCCATGGGGAACATTTTCCTATCTTGTTTTACCGTTCGGGTTATGTAATGCTCCTACCGCCTTTCAAAGATTTGTAATTGCTATATTTTTTTATTTAATTCATGATTGTGTGGAAATTTATATGGATGAATTTACGACATATGGTGGTGAATTAGATGAGGCATTAGAAAATTTAGAGAAAACGTTAATAAGGTGTAAGGAATATAATGTTGGCATTAGTAATGTGAAATGTACAATGATGTTGATTGATGGCATTGTATTGGGGCACCATATCTCGGTGATCCGAAAAGATCTTTTACAGACTATGCTTAAGTTTTAAAGCATGAGTTCATTAACCATTTAAGAAATTGATGAAAGAGGAATAATTAATGATGCAACATGGTAACTATAATAAGATATACATATATGGAAATAAGCACAAGAATCAACAAACCATAACAACAAAATTTGTTAACGGAGTTCGAAAATATCACCTACGTCTCTGGGCCTTTGTCTTAGTGGGTGAGGCTTTATTATTTCTCTTAAAAGCTTCAAAAGTACATCTGAAAAGTGTCAAATGGATTACAAAATAGTCTGGTTATGTTCTGCTAGACCTCAAGAACCCAACACAACTGATGACACTAAAAACGTATGAACGAAGCTCCCGGAAATGGCCTGCAAAGTTGCTCTCCTCAATGGCTTCCCTGCATAAAAATGGCTTTGACTGTCAAATTCCTCAGCATTTCTCCTCCTCTGAACCTCTCCAAGGTTGTCAAGAACCTCTGGTTTATATAAGCTTTAAGTTGGCAACAACCTCCCAACTTCCTCCCAAGATCTGGCCTCAAAAAGAGCTCCAGATCCTCCAATAATGGCCAAAATCCCCCCAAACAGGCTTAAAAATCAATTAAAATCTTAACATATAGTCAACAAACCCAAATTTCGGAATAATACAGGGCGCAACCCCCTATTCTAGTGGTCCTGGTCATATGGTAGACTCCATGTGTCCTTAGGTTAGCTGGCGCGTTGGTCTTTAGCCCCTAGCCCCTCACCCTTGGTTGCTAGCATGGCCATATGGCCTCACCCCTAAGCTCCACGCGCTCGCATTTCGTTGGGCCCCTGGTTCATAGTGTTTGGTCATGCGCCTTGGTTGGTGAGCTAGCCCGACCGACCGGGCACTATGCCCACAAATCCGTGCCAAAAAGTAAATCGAATGGTCATGTGCTATGGTTACATGGCAAAATGTTTGCGCTGGGGGTTGGGGCTAGGTCCCAACCCTTTTTTTCTGCCGAAATTACTTTGAACAAAATTCAAATAATACATTTCGACTGTGCATAACAAGAAACACCGTGGGCGGGTTGGTAGCCCGACCCTGCCAAGTCACTCCCCTCTACCCATAAGTCGTGGATTCGACTCCTGTAGAGTCCAATCCACGACTTATGGAGGGGTGCCATGTGGAAGCCTATGACTGGGCCATGTGGCACCATTACATTCGCCCACCAGAAGACACGTGTCAAATGATGATTTGACCACGTCTGCCACACCTGTCTAGTGAGCATGCCAAGTCATTGTACGGTCATATGACATGTACGGTCAGCTGCCACGTCAACACTATACAGACTGTACAATAAGCAAAATTTTGCTTGTTTGGAAAAGCAAACAGAATGTGATATCTTTCTCATACGAAATTTGTTTGAGTTCATTCAAGTTGCATTGGGTTCATAACAACGAGGCCTACACACACATTTGTTTTGAAGAGATTATGAGAACTTTAATTTTTAGGCCTTCCTAGACCCATTTTGGTTCCTAGATCCATTTTGGATCACACCTCCCCACTAAGACCTTTTGGTCCTCCAAAAGGATACTAACTAGTCATCAAGTGCGGTATAGGCCACCCCACTGGCTCTTTGTCTTTAATTTTTGTCATGTGCACCTGTCTCATCAAGATCAATTGTAAAACAACCATGACAACTGACATCATATTGTTAGCCACTTGTACTTTGTCACATATTACTGAAGCCACTACCATCCACGTTGACAACATTAGCAATCATAACATCATAAATATGACTGCAAATGAGCTAACATGTTTGTAATACTTGCACGACATTAGCTTATCTTGAAGCAAAGTGTTATTGATATTYYAWTCTACAATCATCTCATATTCTTGCTTAAGATCAATTGCTTGATTTGGGACAATTATAGGTGTGTTGMTTGCATGAGCTWCCTTCCTTAATTGTTCCATTGTTTGAAGAGATTGATTTGTTTTTAAGTGATGAGCATATACAACATATTTCTTGCCTGCTTTGATTAAGTGATATTGATTCTCTTCCCTRTAGAAGATTTMTTTGTGATCATACAAATAAGGACTGCCTAAGACCATTCCACATTCATTGGGTGGAAGCACATCACATGTTACCTCATCCACAAACTTTGATGATATTGCAAACTTTAAGGTGTATTTCTTTGTTATGTGCAATTTATGATTGTTTCTTATCCATTTAAGTGAGTAAGGTTTATGATGCATCTGCGTGTTTAATCCCAATTGTTTAACGACTTCCTATGAAATTAAGTTAGATTGAGATCCACTATCTATCAATGTGTCGACCTTAGTATGCTTCATTATGACCCTTATCTGAAACAATTTACTTCTAGAATCATATCCATCACCAATTTTACCTGTCAAACCAACCGTTGTGATTTTAGATTCATCACCCGAATCTGATCCCAAGTCTGTTGGTCATGATGCTGCTGCAACTGTTTGCCTCCCTTTCCTCTCTTTGAACCACTTCGGTCTATTCTCGGGATGCAATTGCTAGCAATGTTCATCATCATGCCCTTCTTTCTTGCAATGTTTGCAAGAGAGCTTCTCTTCTTTTCTTGCCACTAAATTTTCTTTCTTGCCATTCCACTTCATTTTGTCCTCTTTTCTTGAAGACGATTCCATTGATACACCAACTTTTGTTTTACCTGCCTCAATGTATGTTGCTTGAACAGAAACCTCATCAAGATTAGTAGGTCCAAACATAAATACAGTGTTACGAATGTGTGCAGTTAAACCTCCTATATACTTCATAAGAGTTTCTTGGGTATGTAATGGAATGTCTAACATTAATGTCATCTTAGGAAATTCATCTGTGTATTCTTTCATTGTTTGTCCCTTTCTTAGTTTAATACCTTGCCATTGAATTAAAGACTTCTCTTTATAACCCAAAGGATAAAATTACTTTTTAAGTGCAGGAACAAAAACTTTCCATGATGGAAATACATTACCCACTTATTGTGTGCCATTTTGCAACCTGCTTTGCCACCAAATGAGTGTTGTGCCTGCAAGTCGAAGCGATGMCAATTTGATTYGAGTTKCCTCATCCTTGATTTGTTGCACACTAAAATAAACCTCYATCTATCTGAMCCAATTATCAATCCTCTCTGCATTRGCTTCACCATCATACATGGGTAATTCAAACTTCACATCAAGMTTAAGTAAAGGCATATCATGTTTATGTTTATGGGAATGTTTTCTTGCAATGGATTTGGATCTTGTACTTGAAGAAGAAGAAGTTGATGTAGAAGAAGGAGGTGAAGGAGGAGGTTTAGGAGGATCCTCTCCTTCTTCACTTTTGGGCTCTGAAGATTCACCTAGAATTGGTCTCTTTCGTTCCAAGTAATCGTCATATAAAACCTTCATCATCTCCGACATGGCAAAAAAATTCTTTCGAAACTCTACCTTGTCATGAGAAAGTCCCTCTTCTAATTCCATCTTCTCACTTTGAGAATTTCTCTTCTCGATCCAATCTCAGGATTCTCTTCAACAAGCTCTCCTTCACCAAGATTCATCCTTTCGCTGGTAATCCTACAAACTAAAAAACCAACCATCAACTAGCTATGGTACCACTTGATCCGAAAAGATCTTTTAAAGAATATGGTTAAGTTTTAAAGCATGAGTTCATTAACCATTTAAGAAATGGATGAAAGAGGAAGAATTAATGATGTAACATGGCAGCCATAATAAGATATACATATCTATAAATAAGCACAAGAATCAGCAAACCATAATAGAAAAAATTGTTAACGGAGTTCAACAATATCGCCTACGTCTTTGGGCCTTTGTCTCAGTGGGTGAGGCTTTCATATTTCTCTTCAAAGATTCAAAAGTACCTCTAAAAAGTGTCAAATTGATTACACAATGGTTTGGTTGTGTTCTTCTAGACCTCAAGAACCCAACACAACTGACAACACTGAAAACGGATGAACGACGCTCCCGGAAATGGCCCACAAAGTTTCTCTCCTCAATGGCTTCCCTGTATAAAAATGGCTTTGACTGTCAAATTCCTTAGCATTTCTCCTTCTCTGAACCTCTCGAAGGATACCAAGAACCTCTGGTTTATATAGTCTTGAAGTTGGCAAAATCCTCCCAACTTCCCCCCAAGATATGGCCTCAAAAAGAGCTCCAGATCCTCCAATAATGGTCAAAATCCCCCCAAACAGGCTTAAAAATCAATTAAAATCTTAACATATAGTTAACAAACCCAAATTTGGGAATAATGCAAGGCACAAACCCCTATTCCCAGGCTCCTAGTCATATGGTAGACTCCATGTTTCCTTGGGCTAGTTGGCGCGTTGGTCTTTAGCCCCTAGCCCCCGACCCTTGGTCGTTGGCATGGCCATATGGCCTCACCCCTAATCTCCATGCGCTCGCATTTTGTTGGGCCCCTGGTTCCTAGTGTCTGGTCACATGCCTTAATCAGTGGGATAGCCTGGTCGACCGGGTGCTATCCCCACAAATACGTGCCAAAAGGTAAATTGAATTTTCAGGTGCTATGGTTACATGGCATAGTGTTTGTGCCGGGGGCTGGCATAGTGTTTGTGTCGGGGGCTGGGGCTAGGCCCCAACCCTTTTTTTCCACCGAAATTACTTTGAACACAATTCAAATAATACATTTCGACTATGCATAACAAGGAACACCATGGGTGTGCTAGTATCTTGGCCCTGCCAAGTCACTCCCCCCTTCCCGGATTTCATGGGTTCGACTCCTGTGGAGTCCATAATTTTTTGCCAATACTAACCAACAGAGGGGTGCCACATGGCAACCCATGACTAGGCCACGTGGCACCATTACATTCACCCACCAGAAGATACGTGTCAAACAATGATTCGATCACGTCTACCACACTTGTCTAGTCAGCATGCGACTCCTCTTCCACTTCATTGTATGGCATGTATGGTCGTCTTCCACATCAACATTGTACAAACTATATGGACTATACAATCAACACAATTTTGCCTGTTTGGAAAAATGAACAAAAGGTGATATTTTTCTCATACGACATCCATTTGAGCCTGTTCAAGTTGTGTTGGGTTTGTAACAATGATGCTTATGCACACATCCATTTTGAAGTGATTCTGATCACTTTGATTTTTAGGCCTTCATGGACCCATTTTGGTTCTTGGATCCGTTTTGGATCACTTGGATAAATGCATCCAAGTGGATGTGTTAACGATATTTCTTGTAAGGGGGGCTAGAGCACAAAAGAAGGGGTTAAAAACCCACTTTTCCAAAGTTTTGGATGATAATGCGCCCAGGGTAAGTCACGAGCAAGTTCGAGCGGCGGCGATTCGTGCGCCCGGATCAACGGGGCAGGTTGAATTCCGGACCCCCCTTGCCTTTCTACCTTTAAGCCGGGGGGGGTCCGGAATCGGGGGCGCACCTCTCCAACGGCCCAGATCGGCGCGCCCGGATCAACGGCGATGAAGACAATTCCGGACCCCACCCCACCCCCCGCCTTTCTACCTTTAAGTGGAGGGGGGGGTCCAAAATCGTGGATGCAGCTTCCGATGGCTGAAATCATAGCGCCCGGATCAACGACGCTCACACAACCTCATCCTTCTCAACCGCCCTGTGTTTAGCCAGCATGGGCCCTCCTCCCGTCATATCATCCTTCATAATCACCTTTCTCCTGCTACCATGTGTCGCCTATTCTCCTCCGCTCCTTGGTCTGCGTGGTCATCTCTCCTTCTCATCATCCACTCACCACCCACCACGTATCCCTTTCCCTCCATGTCATCCTCTCACTACATTAAGCCTGTCCTTGCGGTTGTGGCCCCGTCATTCTGTTGTCGTACCCCACTTCCCGCGTTGGCCTCGATACTCGTCCTTCAAGCTATTCAGTTTTTCCAGGTGGAAACACGAGGAGTCTTCCATGTCCCAAAATGCTGAGTTGGCTAGGTCGTCTTCAATCCCAAGAAGCAGTTATTCAAGCGGTTGGTGGTGGTTAGACATCATCTCCGCCATAATGGGAAATCCTGCATTGAATTAAAGGCACGTCGATTCGCCGAATAAACTATCAGGAGATCGATCGCGTCTGCCATAAGTTGCACGACCATTCAAAGATTGCAGCTCCGTGTTGTCAGAAGCCATGCAGACGCAAATCTTTCAATGCTACGTCTCGATTTTGTTGTTGTTGTTAGTTTGAGTATATGAAGTCGTTTTCGCCATTTTTGTATCTATCGATGGTAGAACTAAGCTCCCGACTGTAAAGTTTTCATGACCATTCTGGATTCCTGGTTATGTAGCTGTGTTTGAGATTTCTTGGTTTATGACAAACAGTTTCCCTTTTCCATCTCTGTTTTCATCTTATGCTGGAGAGTTCATGATCGAATGCTTCGTATAAATTAACACAGGTTTGTTATGGTAAATGATTTATTGTGGCATTGTTGTTTCTCTAGTTCCCCATGTTTGGAAGTAAGAAGATCTTGTTTTCAGATGCCTGCTCTCGTCGTCTGTTAGAAGCTTGATGCTTGTAGCAGGCCTTTGCACCTTTCTTGTGAAATCTTCCCCCTGCTCACCCCTATTACAACTCACTGTTTGAAGTTTATCAAGACCTCACTCATTCATGCATGCCTGGCCCAGCTTTTGAGTTGAGACGATACTGTTCCAAGTTTGCTTCCATTTGATCACCTCTTATAAACCAATCGTGACATTAAACTAATGGGCGTCGGGCTCTGCTCCTGCTAGCAATCCAGGAGTGACCTATGTCTCCAACATTTCTGCCGTCGTTGCCGGGGACAAAGTTGAATATTTTCCCCAGGATTGAATGACAAAGATCAACTGATTCCGAAGGTGCATCAGATATCAGAACTTGAAGATTGCTACTGTGCACCTGGCGACTCCACTGTGATGACTCTGCTGGGGAGAACCTGCTCTATCAATTTTGGCTTCGAGAGGCAGACACACGAGGTCTAATCCACACCTGCCTTTAGCTACACCAGAAGCTAACGCGAAAGCGGTGCGCAGAAAGGGAAAGAGCTCTGTGAAAGAAGTTTCCATCGGCAAAACAGGTAATGCGCCTTCCCCTTCTGTGAGAACTCCATTTCCTTATTCTCAGCTTCCTAGCCATCCTTCCTCTGAGGTTTCCCGTCTTCTGAATTTCGGGAGTGTTCCTGCTGAGTTTTCTCCTCCTGGTCTGGTATCAGAGGGAGAGATCCTTGTCACTCCCCCTTCCCTGGAAGCTATCCATCATCACAGACCTCAATCTTCTGAAGGTTTCACCACCTCTCCTTTTACTGCTACTATTACGCCGAGAGAAGCATCTGCATTTTTAGGTCCCTTAGACTTCTCTCTGTTTTCCCCCTCATCTCCCGTGGGAACCTCTTTTCTGACATCTCCTGGTCACACTCCTTCTCCTCCCAACTCTCCTCCACCTAATATCCCTATGGATGGTTCTAATCCCCCTCTGAATAGAATGGATGCTATAGTTGTTGCTAGGTATGCTCCTTTAATCCTACCCCATCCCATGAACCCTCTCCCTGCTGGAGTCTATTTGAAATACATGCCCAAGTTTGCTGGGGAGGGGGACATAACTGCAGAAGAGCACCTGGCTACCTTTTACAGTTATGTAGATAACCTCAATATTGATAATGAATATGTCTGGATGAGAGTCTTTGTTCAGAGCTTGGATGGTGAAGTTAGAAAATGGTTTAGGGGACTGGCCCCTGGATCTATTGCTGGGATCGAAGCTCTAGATACTGTCTTCTTGAGACAGTGGGGAGATAGGAAATATTACATATATTACATGACTGAGTTTGGGTCCCTGAAGAAAATGGATGGAGAGTCTGTCTCTGACTTCTCCAAAAGATTTAATAAGATGTATAACAAGATCCCTGTGGAAATAAAGCCATCAGAAGCCTCTGCCAAAATTTCATATGCTAGTGCATTTGACACTGATTTCTATCTCGTATTAAGAGAAATAAGAGCCACCTCTTTAGCTCAGATGCAATATGCAGCTATAGAAGTGGAATCCAACATATTGGCAGTCGACAGGCTGAGAAACCAGACTGACATAGACAGAAGGAAGGAAAAGTCAGAAGCCTCAACTTCCAACACATCATTTCCCCACCCTCAAGTAAATGAGATGACCCAAGCAATGAACTTCCTTAAAGAAGAGGTGGAGATATTGAAGGTAGAAAGGAAGAAAATGTATAAGGGCCCTCAAAACACCAAAAATAAAGGGGGTTTCAGAATGCCAAATAATATTACTCCCCCAGCTATGCACAGAGAAAGAGGAAAAGACAGAGAAGACCAAAGAATTCAGGCTCCTTTCTAGAACAATTTTGTAGTTGAGGAACAAGAAGGGGAAGAAGAC
>JZKD02S1002126.1:0-13526 GCA_000966675.3 Picea glauca
CCTAAAGGTGAAAGATTTCAGCTTATTAGAGAGGTTTTATAATTCCCCTCCTTGTCTAAATCTACTCTGAGAAGGATTAGGAGGTTAACACAAGGATTGATTAAATAGTTTAGTGACCATTTTTCTAAATATTATCTATATATGTGACATGTGAAAGGTGCTCGATTGGTAGGATGCAATTGGCATTCCTAATTTTTCAGTTGATTAGCGTACAAATTATGATAGATATATGTTTGGATCATGAAATGAATACTTATGTTGTGAAAAAGTGTGAGTTGTGGTAGGTGGACATGACCTATAGGGATATTAGGTGGAGTTGATTGAATGAAGAGGAAGGCTATGGAAGGCCAATTAAATATTGTGAAAGATTAATGAAACCAATTGACTTTCATTGATGTTATATTGCTGATATTTCATATCTACATGCATGTATTATAACATGAGGGAATTGATCTTAGTGGTGTAGGACATTGGTCACCTGATGGGGACACATGAGAACCCCAGGTGGGGAGTCAAACAATAAATATCCATGGAGGGTAACTGGTAATATTAATCAATCAATTATTATGATGCTTGTATGATAGTGATCTAAACAATATTTGTTTGATCATTGCATGTGTAGGATATGGGGCAAGCCTTGCTAAGAAATGGGTGTGGGCCACAACTAGTGGATCTTTAATGAGACATGGAGTCTCAACTGAGGCATGGAGTCTTAATAGAGGTGCAAAGTTTCTATTTGTAGAAAATATGTCTCTTATGATAGGGGGGTGCACAGTAAGGCAGGATGACCTTACTCCCCAACAATTCATTCTTCCTAATGTTGAATTAAGATTAGGTAAAATTTAAAAGACCCCATAGTTGAATTAATTCATAAATTAACTATCCACTTTTATGGGGCTCTTAAAAATATTATTATTTATTTAAAAAGTGAATTATTATTTAATAAAAATTAACAATTAAGAAAAAAGGGAGGTTTGGCACATCGGGGAGGGAAGCATTGTGGATAATAAGTATTTGATAAATAAAATAAAAGGAAAAATTCCAAATTTTGCATGAAGGGGGTGAGGTGGATAGCCTCATTGGGTCTATAAATAGATGGGAAATCGATGTTTTTGGGGTAAACTGGAGAGTACGTAAATGCTACATAAATTATGCTAGCATGGATAAATTAATTGAATGATAAATGGGATTGGGAAGGAAGCTAACATTACTAATATGGATGTTTACTAGTGGATGGTAACATCCATGATGAGTGCATTCTTCAAACAAAGTTGGTTATGAGCCCATGCAACTAGGGGCTCTCAGGGAAATAAGTTTTCCCTGAGTATGGTTGGGAGGAAACTGGTTGGCACCATGAGAGATGAAAATGGAAAGGAAATTTGGAGCTGATGGATGGAGAATGGATATAATTGAGGATATTACCTATCAGTTAGGTATAATTTCATTGTGATCTAGATTGTAATGTATTTCAAAATTTGGTTTTGTATATATTTGGTAGCATATGATTAATGATACCCTCAAGGGAGTTAATGACTCTATTTTTATTTTACTAAGCCATGTTGGTAATTTTCTGTATTTTTGTGCCAATTACATTGAGAACATCGATTCTCTATAGTAGGAATTTTGTTTCCCAGAAGAGGTTATTTGAATCCAGGTGAAGGGAAAATAGATAGTCTTTCCCAACTCTACTTTGAGAAGGGTTAGGAGGTTAATCCTTTTCAAAGAAGAGTTAGGAAAAAATGAGCATTACAGGTTCACACCTCCAACGTTGTAGGACATTTTGGTGTTGGGAAGACAATTTCCAACTTACAAAGGTATGTGTATTAGACCATAATGCAAGAATATGTATCTTAGCTGATTAGAGGATGCATACTTTGTTGTACGAGCAATCCCAAAAACATAAAGAAAGGATTATAAATCACTTACTGTACCCACTAGAACTTAAGATAATATCTCCATGTATTTTGTGTCTAAATATCATAAAAGATACAAAGGAGCATCATCTTAGATAGGGATACCATATTTCTTAGTTCCTTTTGCACTACACTTTGGGAGAATATGGACACCAAGTTGAAGAGATATACAACTTTCCATCCATAGACATATGGGTAGATATAAGTAGTCAATATCACATTGGTTTCTCTTTTTAGGGGTTACCATTAGAAGCATCCAAAGACCTGGAATGAAAATTTGATTTATATTCAATAATCTTATAATAGAGAGGTACATACTTCTACTAGTAAGTCCCCTTTTGAAACTTGCTTTGGATATTTGCAGACTTTTCCCGTGGATGTTGTATATGGACACCAAGGAGGAGTGAGGGAAGACATCACAATAGATGCCCTAAAAGAAGAAAACAAGTTGACACGATTAGGCAAATTCTATTGCAAGTACTTGAGACATTGGAGAAGTCAGATGAAAAGTACAAGGCCTGACATGATCTACACAAAATAGAGAAAACATTAAAGGTGGGAGATAGAGTTTGATTGCATCTAAACAAATAAATACTATATGGTATTGGTAAGAAGATCAAGGCTATGTAATATGGTCCTTTTAAAGTATTGTAGAAGGTAGGTGATAATGCCCATGGTCTTAGTATACCCTCATATATTCACATTTACTCAATAGTGAATGCAGAACATATGAAACTCTATGAGCCCTCCGTGTTGGATTAGGGAATTGAGGAGCATGTCCTACCTACCATAGATGAATTAGCACAAGAATATCAGGTAGAGTTAGCAGAAGATATAATTTTTTAGAAAAATTCCAGAACTACCAAACATGGGTAGCATGAAATCCGATAGATAAGGTTGAAAGAAAAACTTCTAGGAAAGGCCAAATGGTATTCTAGGGAGAAGGTAGAGGAAAAATTTCCTCACCTCATTCATCAAAATATTTTGGGGACAAAAATTCCCCCTAAATGGGGAGGTATGATTCGAAATGAATCATTATATAATTTGTCATTGTTGATCGCTTTTCCTGTTAAGGAGAAGAGACAACCTCATAGGGAATTCTTATGGAAATCCAAAGATACCCTCTTCATTTTTAAAGAGGTGGTTCTCCTCTATTTCTCACTCCGTTAATAATTATGTCACACTTGGATGGATGTTTTTATCATTCACACATTTAATTCCTGAGAGTGGAACACCAAAAACATAGATTCAAAACATTGAAATTTAAATCACGAGAAAGGACAACTATTTCTACTATTATACCACTTCCATTATCATGGAAAGATACAACAACATATTTGAAGCAAAACAACACAACAAAGAGTAACAAAAATGGTCCCTTTTCAAAGAAATTTAAATGATTTAACAACATTCATATCATAGGGATGTAAAGGAAACTCATTCTTGAGATTTCATGCTTAAATAGAAGTTTGAAACCACAAAATTTATGAGCCCCCAAGATAACTCTTGGTGGGATTTCAAAAAATAAGTACAAATTGACTATTCAATATCAAATAAAATGTGTGCAACAAATAAACACTACACAATATTTGTGATATTTAAATGAGAAATAGAAATGCATTCACCCTAGTGGTCTTAGATGATGCTCCTGTGGACCATATATTAAGTAGAGGCAACTTGGAAGACAAAAAGGGGTAGTCAGAAATCGATCTTGCAAACAAACATACTTGAATGAAAAGACTGGATGATTTTCAAACTGAGAAGGAAGGAAAGTAAGGGAAATGCTTCAGACAAAGCTTGTACTCACAAAAATTGAATCAGAGAACGATCATTGCGGATTTTTTTGTCATTCTTTAAATAAGAGGGAGCATCTCGAGCGGAACCATCATAACCATTTCTTTCATCTTCAAGATTATGGTGGATTAGGGATTTCTTTTAACACACTATTCAATCATTCTTGGATATATTCACATAAAAATGATACAATTATGTCTTGTTTTACCTTTACTTCGAACAACTCATCCTCAATGTTCTTCAACATGTCCCACTGCTGCTGCACTATGGATGATTGATCTTCATTCTCGTTCACAAAAATAAGCAGCCATCGTCGGAGCTCTTCTTCCAGGAAGTTTGTGAGGTCATCAAATTTCATTTGCCATGGGACCCTTAGTACACCCAATTATTCTTCCACCTGATCCCTATTTAAAAACATTGATTCCTTTATCAAAATGGGAACTTCTAGTTCCTTTATAATATAACAAACATTTAAAAACAATGAACTCTTATTTTTCATCAAATAATGATAGGTGGTGTTCAATTTTTAAAGAGTGTCGATTCTCCCAATCCATCCAGCTTGTATTTGCTTCAACTTGATTTTAGAAGGAAGGTCATGCTTCCACCTTACATATTCATCCATGTTGGATATTCTAGCCACAAATGTGCTTACTACATTCTTGAAGAGATGCTTGTCATTCCATAGATCCTCTTGTATATATTCACTAAGGGCGCAAATCCTTCCAACTATGAAACCAACTTCGACAATGATTTCCCAAGCTTCCTGCATAATTCCAAGTCTTTTATCAATATTTTTAACTACATATCTCCTGATACCAATGCAAATTTTTGTGGCTTTAGTGACTTTGGAGCTTGATTCAACCATTTCTTTAGGGACCAACTCATGAAGCATCATAGCTAATGGTTTTGCAAATAATGTCTTTGGGCTAAGGGAAAATTCAAGTTCCCTTACCCTATTTTTGAATCTCTCATTCTCTATCCCATGCTTTATTATCGAGTGATCTAGAGAATCACTGGTATCCTAATGGAACTTGAGAATCCCTGAAGGTTTCAAGCCCTTAACTTCAATTTTAGAGCTCCATTTTCCCATCACCTTTTTATCCTTTATATTAACTCTTTTGATATGGAAATTCTTGGAATGTTTTTTGTACTTGGCGTGATGAAGAGTGATGTATTCTTCCTAAAAAAAGGTTGGAACCTCACTGACCAACTCCTCTGCTATCAAATTTCCCTTTGCTAGTTGTACTATAGCCCATGTGGGCATGTTTTTGACTTCACCAATTTCTGTGTTAGTCGTGTTCAATTCTAAACCGCTAGGTTTTGGAGTAACACCTTCATCCAGGTTAATTTTTCTTTTGGGGACAGGGGTAACCGTGCTTTTTCCTGCAATTGGTAGCACACAGGGTCCTCACCGTCTTCATCACCCACACATCATTGATTTCTCTCTTTTTCACTTTCTCTAATTTCTTGATCCTTGTGGCCTGAAGAGGGGATCTTATGGGGGTGATGTGCTATACCACCTTCAATGTTGGATTTAGATCTACTCCTTGTTCTATATTATAGATGCTTGTTTCCTTCCAAGGGAGAGACCTCCACTGCACCAATGTTTGAAATTACCCTGGTATGTGTGTATTCAGGAGCGAGTTGTTTCTTCTTTTTGGAAATATTTTTTCTCGGGGTAGCTGTCACCTTAGCCTCAACATGTGAGTCTTCATTGTCATTGCCCCCATTTTAAATTTCTTGCACCTTATTGAAAATCGAGGCATAATCGATTGCTACCATAAAAGGATGCAAAAATACCTTCTGATCAAAGATAGTGAGGGATTTTTCTTCTTTCGTATTAAAGGATTTGAAGAATCCCGCCATTTCAGTGAGACTCGAGGACCTTTTAACTAAAATATTGGAAATTTGAAATGGCACGAGAATAAATTGCCACTTTCTCTTCTTATCAAAGAACATGGACCATGTCCTATACCATCTACACAACTTATACACCAAAAATATATCACACATGAACTTGGGAAGTCGCAAGGGTTTCCCTTCAAAGTAAAAAATTCTTATGTATGTGAAATTTTCTTCAAACACACACACTCCTTTCCCATTGAGAAAATCCAAGGCCACTTATGTAACCTTGGTCAATCTAGTCCCCATGAGCATGCTTCTGCATTCCTTGACAAATGAATCTTGGATTTGGTAAAAATAAAATGGTGCCTTGTGCTTCCATAGTGTAGGATACCAAAATTAAGCAGGGACTTCTTCAAAATATGCATTGCCCCTTGGGGGAATTCCATTGAATTTATTATAGTAAGAAAGAGTGAGAACCAATTAAGAGGTCACATGGAGCCTCTTAGTATGAATGAGGTTTTTTGGGATTTGGGGATGAGGTTTTATGGGATGTGAGCATGTGGGTTTACAAGATGCAATGGTACGAGATTGCATGATGTGGGGAAATTTAGGAGGGCTTTGTTATCCTCCATTCCTAGGGATAAATAAGGATATTATGTCTCAACTCCCTCAAGTTGCAGACATGGAGTACCAAGGGATGTATTGAGTGATAGTGTCCACTTACACAGATGGAGCTCCGGCTCACAACCATACTTATCCATTCGTCATGATGGAATTCACCACATCAACTTGATTATGGAAGATGAGGTAACACGTCAAGTATAATGGTAAGTGTCAATTTAATATTGGGAATTTGAATATGTTTCATTAAAAATTCTTTCGATTATGGAACATTTTACTTGGAAATTATGATTTTTGCTTTATTTCACCTGGGTAAATGTCATGATTTCCTAGTAAGTGGCCACCCTTGGGGATAGGGTTGTAACCAATGGTTTTCCTTGAAGGGTTTTCATACCGTTCCCACTCATACTTACCACTTTTCATTACTTCTTCTCTTTTGTCTCCTCACCTTTTAGGTCATCAAGATTATTGACCCAAGAAGGGCATGTACCTCATTTAATGGGAAGAAGGGGCTGAAGGCCCATATGCTTGTAGCTGGAAAAAGATAAAATATAATCAGAAACCTTCCATATGCTCACCCAGGGATCTCGAGAAAAATTAAATGTTTCTCACAAAAATTGAGGGACCTGTAAAATAAATAACTAAGTGGGCATGCTAACCAAGGTAGAGCGTGTGTGGGAAATGTTTTTTTATGTTTAGGTAGAACTCCCGCATATCGTATTCAACTTGGGGAAGCATGGTCAAGTATGACCAAGGTAGAGTTAACGTGGGCAATGTTTTTCATGCTTAGGTAGAAGTCCCACTTTAGCTTCAACTTGGAAATAATCTAATAAATTAATGACAAAGGGGCTTGGAAAAATCATGCATCATGGATGAAGGAAAACACACCCTCTACAAAGGCACCCATAAATGAGACAATACAATCCCTTGTATGTCATGAAACCCCATACCTATAAGTATAACCCCATCCACCTCATGCCCACTACATGACTTAGAATGGATTGTCCTTGGGAACCTCCCCTACTTGAGGAATTGGTTCACCCAACAGGGCATCATGACACCCCTCTAATATCTAAATTTGGAAAATTTCATAGGGTCTTTTAGCATTTGTTTAATTTGAAAAGGTATATTTGATGCACATGTTTAGATGGCTCTTATATTAAATTTTATTTTACTTGGCATGATACATTTGAATTGAGACCCTTGGAGAGCACATTTACTTGTGTTTGCAGGGCCTTTCTTGGTGGACATTTGTGAAGGAACAAGCCTCGCTTGGGCCTTCTTTGGGGCATGAAGACCATAGAGTGGATGCCATACCCGATGCCTTAGGAAAAAATAGATTATGAACGTTTCCTTTGGAGGTAGGAGATGACATCCAAGAGAAGGAAATCTAGCCCCCCTTTTCCTAATGTTTGATCTTGGAGTCTCAAAATGTCACTTTATAGGGCATGCCATCTCACTTGGGGGATAGGATTTGATGGTGTTGGTGACTTGATGATGATTTGGAATTTTTGATGGAGGAAGACCGTTGCGCCATGGATATTAGGCCTTTGGAGGCCCAACAACTTGTTCAACGAATTCCTCATTATGCCAAAATGTCACCCCTAGGATGGACGACGCCATATTTTAGGAATTACTTATTTTGTAAATTCAAATTATATTTTGTAAATGGGAAAATCAAGAGGTTGAACTCCCTAATTTGTGTTTTACCCTTATTTAAGTGGAAAAATTGGTTAGTGAGACCTTGTATAAATAAAGTTCATGACATTTCGTTTGATCATAACATAACACTTGAGAATTACATATGTTTTGGCTGAAATTTTTTCCCCTCTTGGGAAAATCACATATCTATTTTTCTCTCTTGCTATTTGGATGCTAATACTTGTCTCTTGTGGAAGAAGTGGTGCACTACCTCTCTTGGATGCTTCTCTTTTCTTTGTGATGGAAGATAGTTGGTAAAAAAGGGTTTTGTCTTGCTATATAGTGGAATTGGTAAGGAATTTTATGCATATTGCTAACATTTCTTCTTGTTTCATGGTTGTTAATGTTCAAAACCCTTGGAGGAGTATAAATTCATACACCCTCCACCAAGGTTCATTATTTTTTTTGGAGAAGCTATTTAACAAGGTTGCTAGGAGGAGTAAAAGGGCTTACACCATCCTAGATTTACCTTGATAGTTTGTTTTCCCTAGAGGGTAAAAATGATTACACCCCTAGGGAGGTAAAAGAACTATCTCTTACAACAAGAGACTCCATAACCCAATTGATAAAGGCACTAGTCTGCATTGGAGAAATAAAATTATTGCATTAGTAATCGTGAATTTTGGAGATATTACATTTGTTCAAGTTGGAATTAATTTTACATTCTATACGCTTGCTTGAGCCACTAGGAGGTCTAGCTTAGCCAAGTGATTATTATTGCTGTTATAATTTAAAGATACAACAATTAGGGATGCAACAAACATCTCTTTAATCATCTTTGTGTCACTTTTTCTACCGCTGAAAATTGCAAGTAAATAGTGCTAATCATTCTTCTTGTCAAGGGATTTCATTCACGTAATTTTCTTGTGAATTTCAACGGCTAGAACTTGTTGCTGTAGAATGTTTTTTCTACAGCCACAAGGCTGCCCTATGTTGAATTTTCAATAAGCTAGGGCTCATGCATTTACTTTAAATTTTCTGTTTAGATTTTACTTGAACCATAACCACTGCAAAAAAACATGATCACAAGAAGAATAACCATGCACAAGAACACAAGAAGTATCCTGGGAAAACCTTCTCAACAAGGGAGGAAAACCCAACCAATCCTTTGCTGTATTCTTCAAGAGAAAGACCTCCCACACCATCACCAAACCTAGCACACAAGAGGGTGCTGCAATTTTCATACTTTCAGGCCACTACTTCTTAAATCATGAGATGACACAATGTTAAGTGTGTTTCCTCAATGGGGATTCACCTTTATTTATACAAGACTTATCACATCAAATGATATGTCTATTGTCACAATAGGGTCGACATAAATAACTCAAGACATAATTAATAATTACAATATTAATTATCTTTTACATTAATTGTGTTTTACTTTATGGTGGGGCTGATATGTATCCTTTACATCACAAATAAGGTTGTAGGTAAGTCTGAATCTTGGAAAATATAGCAGGGGATCTCATACACCCACTAGTGCTCAACCACTAGGGGCACATCCATCTGTGCTCAACCACATGGATGTACACATCTATATCTCACTGTGTCTCACATGAGAATCACACTCACTAGTGATCAAACACTAGGATCACATTCACCTGTGCTCAGCCACATGTACGTCCAACTTAACAGATCACTTTATCACTATGTCTCATAGGAGAATCACAATCACTAGTGCTCAACCAATATGATCACATTCACCTGTTCTCAACCACATGCACGTCCAACTCAATAGATCACTTTCTCACTACGTCTCACAAGAGAATCATCTGGAGTATCACATCATCTCAACTCTCTACACAAAGGATACCAATACATCATTTCATCTCCATTTCAGAGAGAATGACACACCCAACTCATGGGATTCCTCACCCCACAGGGGCACACAACATTCCATCTCCATCTCAGAGAGGAACCACACATCCAACTCATGGGCTTCCTTACCCCACATGGGCACACAACATTCCATCTCCGTCTCAGAGAGGAACCACACACCCAACTCATGGGCTTCCTCACCTGACACAGGGGAACAATGTTCCATCTCCATCTCAGAGAGGAACCATACACCCATCAAATGTACACACCCAAATCATGGGCTCTCTCTTAGGCCGACTCACTTAGTTTGTGTTCTGGAGGATGTCTCACACAACTACAATCATCAACACTCCCTCTCATCTAGGGAGGAATTATCCATCAAGACAAGTCTCGCATGGAAGTAATCGAACTTCGTCTTGGCTTGTAGTCATCAACACTCTCTCTCAACTAGGGAGGTATTATCCACCAAGCCAAGTCTCTCACAAAAGTACTCAAAATTTGTCTTGGAAATCAGTTTGGTGAAGATATCTGCAATCTGCTCATGTGTAGGAAGGTACTGCACGTGTACTACTTTCCTCTGCACCATGTCTATGATATAAATATATTTTATCTCAATGTGTTTCGATCTATCATGAAACACAGGTTTCTCAGAGAGCTTCACACAACTATGGTTTTCACAATGAATAATAATAGGATCCATCTCATGATCAAATAAATCTGTCAGAAGCTTGCGAATCCACACTGCTTCGCAAACTACCATACTCAATGCTATATACTCTGCTTCTGTGATACTCAAATCCACATAGATTTGTTTCCTGCTGCACCAGGAAACCATGGAAGAACCCAAGGTAAAACAACAACCAGATGTGCTCTTCCAGTCCACTGTGCTCCCTGCCCAATCGACATATCCCTGCAAACTCAAGTCTACACTGGAGGCATATCTCAGGCCATATCCAACTATGCCTCATAGATATCTCAATACATGTTTCATTGCTATCCAGTGAGTCTATCTCGACTGACTCATGAATTGACTAAGTACATGTATGTGGTGTTAACTAGATACATTAATGATCCAATCAATTGTGAATCAATATCATTTGAATTATCATCATTTATTTTCTTCAAATCCATCACCATCAGTGTAGGCATGGATTTGCATTACGTCATAATGAACTTATTTAATATCCCCACTGTATATTTTCCTTGACTCAAGAAAATATCATCAGTCCTTTGTCATACTTCTTGTCCTAAGAAGTAGTGTATCATATCCATATCCTTCATCTCAAAATCAGAAGTCAAATTCTGCTTGTATCCAACAAAAAGGCTTCCTGACTAAGTCACCAAAATCAGGCTCTCATCACCAACAATGTAATAATATAGGTTTGGATCAACAACACTCTTGCTAAAGAACAAACTCATCAAGAATCCATCCATATTCTTGTACCAAGTGTTGGTGTACAAATATGTTCAATATATATATTACACTCATTTAAATGTCAATCTGGGATTCATAATCAATAGAGTTGATGCAATATATGTGCTGATAATAGATAGGTTCCTATGTTTGATGAATATAGCATAAAGAAGAAACAATCAATACCAATACTCTATTTTACAACTTTTTAATCTATCTTCCTCATGCAACTTAAAGATTAGAAAACAAAACTCATAAACATAATCCAACAAGCATGTGATCTTAAGTTTTTGCTTAGGTAATGAATCTGTCCATTCACAGGCTCATGAAATAAAAGACATGGACTTTGAATCTGTCCCATGTAGCAACTAAAACTAATCAACAATTAACACTCTGTTTTAGGATATCCAAATGATTCACTCAACTTCAAACTTCTCAAGCAAAACAATCAATCAAAGGATTTTATCTTAAGGAACAAGTCTATTCATTCCAGGCTCATGAATTAGAGAGATGAATTTGAGAAGCTTGTCTCCTGTAGCAATCAAAACAGTAAATAGCAATAAAATCCAGCCACTCTTGAAATCGAAATCAATTCCAACTTCCTGCAATTCAAACAACTAGTACAAGGAACAATCAATATAATTAAGAGGTTTCATTATGGAACATGAAAATGAGAGATAAAGTCCTCTGGTTCTTGTACCTACTGAGAACATTACAATCACAAACTCAAAATAACATTTGTTTAACATTCTCATACATCAAACAATTAAATGTTACCCTACAAAAATAGAAAGGAAACTAACTGTGCATACTGATTCAAAAGCAAGCAATTCTGTGTTTAATGTTTAAAATGCATTTAAAATTATTAACAAAACATAATTGTTAAATATTCACACAATCACACAAATAATATACAGGGAGGTTTACCTTGGTTGGGACAGCGGGCCCTTGCCGAACCAACAAGGTACCCCTAAAGAGATTTCAGACTAAAACACTTTACTTATTTCCATGAATTGCATAAACAACATCTGCATTCCTTCAATTGATTAATTGGATAAGAAATTCAACATTTCATTTCCCAACATACATCCTTCTCCAAGAACCAATCTTACATCATACTGATTCCCCTCCTCTTCTAGTACTCCTTCCTTCATATTTATACAAGAAATTTCAATGGGAATGGATCAGAACAAATCCCCCAACTCAGAATTCGTTCAAACTGTTTATGCACAAAATCTGGGTTTTTCACCAGATATTACAAATTGGGGTTAAGGATCCTTCAATATCTCTCTGTCCGTTGTGATTGTGTAGAAATCATTTATGGGTTTTGTAGCTGAATATATTTTATAAAAACCCATTGGATGGTTTTGTAAGATATTCCTCCATTTGCACGAAAATCAAGACGCAATATGGTAGTTTAGAAATATTTGACGATTTTAGGCTGAATCGTTTCCCCTGAGTTGGAGGTCCACATATGCAATATGGATGAGTTCTGAAACACATTTCTGAATGAAAACATGGCTTTGGACAAAACCCATGTCTCTAAATTTTGAGATCCATTGTCATCGACCCAAAAATCGAGGTGAAAATCTAGTACCAGAATACTGGTACCGAAATCCTGTAGGTAGGTGTTTAGTACCGAAATACACACAGTCACACCATGAGTACCGGATTAGCATAGAACAAATGTTGGTACCATATTAGTCACCCAGGCAGTACCAGATCAATGCCGCTTAAGATTCAAAGGATTAAGATCATAGAAAATCAAGCATTAAATCAAATTAACTCAAGAAAACTAAACAAATCATGCCTTAATCATAATTTACCCCTTATGCACATGAACAAGGTCACTAAGTGGACTTATGGAGGAAACAATCAAGTATACACTCATAGCATAGGTAGAATTGACTCAGATAGAGGGTAATATAGAGAAATAGAGGTGTCAATACTGAGACTCAACATTCCCCCATGCTTAAGTCATTGCATGTCCTCATGCAACAATGATATTCAAAATTTTCAAAATTGATGGTACTCCTCACTTGATCAACCATTCCTTGAAGTTTCATCCTTCTTCAGATATTAAGTTCTCATTAAACAATATAAACTTCCTGGCTTATGCTTCACACTTCTTACCCATGGAAAAGTAGTTATGACGGAAAAGCAGAGTCATGGAGAATAGATTAGATCTGTTAGTGATTTGTTGTTAAGTTTTATTCAATCTGTTTTCAATCAAATTTAGGAGAAAGGGTTGGCTGTGACTCTAATATGATTATAGGATAGTGGCCAAGATTTTTCATAATGACTTTGGCTAATATCCCCCCCTGGCTAGATTACCTTTAAAACAAAAGTGATATAAGCATAGTTTAGATCTCATTTGAAGAGAGGAACACATAAAATAATACATCCCAAGATGATTAACT
>JZKD02S1002137.1:0-13526 GCA_000966675.3 Picea glauca
TTTTTAATATATGAATATAAATTCATTTTAATTTTTAATTTTAAAAAATAAAATATAAATTTATACTTTAAAATTAAGAAAATATATATATATATATATATATATATAACTCTGAGTTAAACCACACACTAAATTGATATATGAGAAAATAATTAAACCACACACTAAATTGACACTAAATTGATATATGAGAAAATAATTATATATATCATTTTTATGAAATGCAATTAATTAAATTTAATTTGTGAGACAATAATTCAATATTTTTAATTTATATAAAAGAATCTCAAATCAAACTTGTGTTCTATACTTTGTTAGATCATTTTCAAAAATACTAATCAACACTTCTCAAAGGAAAGATAATGGACACTTGAGATAATGCGTCGACCTTGGCTGCCGGCCTTTTAAAGTTACACTGGTTGAAAAAAAAACGGAGCGGCCTTGAATTTAGGGTAAACTTTTATTCGACTCCTAAATCTGGTATGAGTTTTGGATTGGAATTTATAATAGAACTTTCTGAGAAAGTTTTTTGTTATAAAAGCCTGTTTTTCAAATTATATTAAAAATGGTAAGATTGTGTTTATATTCAGCCATCCACTATATTATTTATATCTAGGAATGATTGGCGTTAACTTCTTCCACATAGGAATGAATATTAGATGATGGATTGGGAAAGTTGACAATAAAATGTGCAGATAGCAGAACATCTCGAAAATAGGGATAGAATAAATAGTATAACGCTAACCTTTAGCCATTTTACGCCGAAGTTTTTGCCAAAATTTATATAACGACCATGTCCATCGTTCCATCTGGCTTGGCTATCGACACCGCCTATTTTAGACGCCATTGTTGCACATCCCTACAAATGAATATAGGCATTGGAATATATATGAACTAAGTTTCAAAAGCAGAATTGTTAAATGCTTACAAGATGTAGCAAAGCGACCTCCATATCACTCATAATGTACTTACATGAAAATGATGGGCTTGGTTCACAGAGAATATAAGAAGAACGTTATCAAATCGATGAAAAGCTTCATCAAGAATGCTCTCATTTCTTGGTTGAGTTGCCCACATTCCTCTTTCAACAGAGAGTTGCAAATTTTCTAGGTTGTTGCTCTTGACAACAAAATAACTGCATTTGTATAAAGAAAGAGTGGAAATATAAATGGATAATATTACATATGGACATGCAACATGTGCATTATTAATAAGAGTTCACCTTGGACCAAACAAATTAACACAGTAAGTTAGAGAATGCAAATGTTGGAAACCTTGAAGTTCCTTGTGGTAAGCTTGAAGTGGAGGAGTTAGGCTTCCTAATAGCTTGTCTGCATTTGGATTTAATGATCTCTAAAACCTCTTCCACAGGAGGTGGTGGACCAGGAAGCTTCGTATGCTTGTAACCACAATTAGGTCCATTGGGACAAAAACCAAAGTTATACCTGCATTTAAACAAACATAATGACCTCCTTAAGAATTTCCAAACTAACCAAAATGCAGCTAAACTTTTAATGTAGAGAACTCTAATTAAACTTGTATAAATTGAACCTTAATATTATATATATATTACTCACATCAAGCACTCCTTGCCAACTTCATTGGCGTGGTTGTAGAAGCAAGGCCGGTCATTGGGACATTCTTCATGTCTTGTAAAGTATGGGCAGATGGGCACCCTAGAGTGGTCATAGCGTTGGAAAAAGGCAGAGGTAGCATCGTCTTCAGTACACAATTTTTTGGAGCCTTGCCGACATACCATCTGCTTATTGTGTTTTGGCTTTTCTTCAGAATAGTATGTGGCCGTTGGAGAAGGGCTTGGGCCACAATTCTGGTGTAGTGAACTCTTATTCTCCATATCACCTTTCTTGTTATTGTTGTCAGGTACAACTCAATCTCATATCATATTAGTATCACCTTACTTGTTATTGTTGCCAGCTACAACTCGATCATATCATATCAGGAAACTTGCATATCACCTTTCTTGTTATTGTTGTCGGCGATAATTCTAACTCGTACCAATAAACTATCAATACTGCCCGTATTTGTATTGATATATTGGACAGCTTAACGCTGCCGCCGTCCATACCGCCGGTATTTGTATTGATATATTGGAAAGCTTAAATCTGCGGCCGTCCATACCGCCGGTATTTGTATTGTTATATTGGACAGCTTAACGATGCCGCCGTCAATTTGATTGCATTCATCATAAATGAAAAAATTATTCACTGTAGTACCGTGGGCGTTTATCAGCAAAAAAGCTCAGGTGACATACAGGAAGGGTCATGTTGGAGATGAAATGGAATAAAAGAATCTATGGTGAAATGGAATAAAATAATCTAAAATAAAATAATCTATGGTGAAATAAATAAATATATTACGTACACGAAGATCAAAACACATGAGGCAATAGGGATGTGGTACGACCGGTCACAATCTAAGCACAAGTGTGACTCCACGGTACACCTTCATGGTTGAGTGCATGTACCAAATTAAATTCCACTTAACTTTTTCATTAAACTATTTAATATATAATTAATAGCTCCATTACTGATCCCCTTCCCTTATTTACATCATTTATTGTTGCCATTATTCATGAACAATACTCAATTTAACAGAACATATAATGGGTAATAAGTACCTTTTAGTGATTGTCATATAATACTTCATAATAGCTAAATTTTTTTTTTTAAGTATTTAGCCTAATTATGCTATTGGGAGTAGGTTAAAGGGTTCATGATTCATAACTTGTTAGAGATTAATTATCAACTTAAATTTCATATTAATCTATTTAATACAAATTAAATCATTTTATTATTGATTTTTTTTTATTTACAACAAGTTATTTAGTAAATTAATGCTTTCATTATTGTTTTTCTTTTATGGATTTCATTATTCATAGGTAGTTGTTAATTTAAAAGGACTTGGTGCTTTAAAATTGTGTTATCTTAATATTCAATCTTAATGTTAGGAGCATGTAAAAGAATAACTGTGAATTTAAATTTTTCATTCAACTATTTGATATATAATTAAAACGTTCCATTATTGATTCTCTTTTCATTATTTACAATAAGATATTCAATACATAATTAATGATTACATTATTGATATTCTTTTATGGCTTCATTATTTATGGGTAGTGTCAAGTTCTCACATTGTGTCTTGCGATAGTACACCTCTTGAGGGTGTACAACACCACAATGTTTATCACTTCGCTGTTTGGTAATACCAAAGATGCTTCGTTCAGACTACGTCGCTTCATCTAGATCATACATATATTTTGTTCTAGGCTACCAACGAGTCACACTCCTACTCTAGCGCAACTCTTGTATACTTAGACATTTCTTAACTTCTTTAACACTTAGTCATTTGTAAGCATACATCCATGAGAAACCAAGAGAACTGTGGAACAAGCAAAAGAAAAACACAGATATAGTGTGGGTGGCACAAATTGTTCCTAACACTCAGCTAAATATTTGGTATTGCGAAACAGTTACAACATGAGCACTATCGGGTCAATTTAAAAAAGGGCAGAATCAAATAATTTGTCTCACCTCATCAAGACAGTCATACACAGATCGTCACCAAGACTCTCTGTTGCAACTGTCTTCGCAACCACCTACGATGCACTTCAGACATAACTCCAATCGTAGAGTTGTTGTCTCTTCATTTCCACAGAATTCCCTTATTTCAGTTCTTCCTCACACATGCCTCCAATAGACCTGTGTTTCCAGAATTAGCCAAAATCACCCCAAGAGAAACTCACCCATGTCAGTTCAACAAATCCACCTCAAGGCAGCATAAGTTGTCCCAAGTGGAGTGACTTGGCTCCTTGAGGGAGCTCACCCTCTTCGTCTACCTTAGAATCGTAGAGCTACCGCTCTCCTTTGTCTTGCCAAAAAAATTCTTCCTTGGTTGTGCACCCTTGTTCTCTTATAGGTTCTCCAAAGGTCACCATCGCGAACCATCGCGTCCTTTGGGGGTGTCGCTCCACTTCGCGAACCCATTTCTAAACAAATCTTCATGCCCATTCACGGACTTAGACGCCCAAACGAATTGTCGTGCCCCTTCAAGGACCTAGTCGCCAAAACAAACCCATGTGCTCCTCAACCATCATGCCCCTTGGGACCGAGACACCCAACCTTGGTGTGCCCATCATGTCGGCACACCCCATCTATCGAACCAAATCGTCATCTTGGGTGCACATGCCCCTTAGGTGAGTCGTCTCGACTCTCATAAGTGTGCCACCCATGCCTTAGCCAATTTTCCTTCATTGATGGAGCGCCCAAGTCTTGCCCTAAAATCTTCATCAAACTGTCTGTTATTTGACTTGTGTCACAAAGGACCTTTGTTGGAGTCTCCCCTTGGCACGCTGAACGTCCAAGGAACCCCAACTCTCCTCTATATGAAGACTTCCATCTCATTTTCATCGAGCATCCTACATGCCTGATTCAGACTATGGTGGAAGTGCACGCGTTTGAGCTAAGATCCCAAGGCCTTACATCCTCCCCCACCTCAAGTAGTTGTCATCCTCAACAACATCCACAAAATTTGTGATCTCCAAGTCTCTACCCAAACTTGTGCCTCCACTGCAACTAAGTCTGTTGGAAACCCCAAGTTTCGTGTCAATTGGAAACCCCAAATTTCTACCAAAGTGGAAACCCAGAGTTTCCATAAACCAAAATGTATTGCACCCAACTTCGCATGATCTATTGCCTAATTCAATGCGATCACTTCACCCAACTTTTCTACACTCCCTCATTGCGATGTTTTTGCCTTGTTGTTGTTCATTTTTGTCATTGTTGGCGCTGTATGTTACAATTGACTGCCGCACTCTTCACTTCAAAATTTTGCATAAGCATTGAACTCTAATGATCTTGTTGTTGTGCCCATACTTCAACCAACTCTTCCATGTCTCCACAAACTGAATTCCCCCATGCCTGGGACTGATTGGGTAGTTAGTCCAATCGTTGCGCCCAAATCATGAGAATGCACTTCCTCATGCACGAACCTAGTCTTTTCTATCGCATCTCCATCACTTTTTCCAACTCCAAAGAAAAAGGAAAGTCTCCATCCTTGGCTCATCGCTATTGGAATCATTTGATCTTCGTCAAGGAAGTCCTGCACAATGTCGAATTGTTGCACTTCAAACCTACTAATGCATCCGTAATTTAATTGCCTTCCACAATTTGGTCCATCTATGCAACAATCTCATATCACGGCAAGGTTGCCCCTCACCTTACTACACTATGAAGCCACCCCAAAGAGAATTCATCCGCAACAAATTGATTCCATTGTCCACCTCATGGAACAATTATCTAATCTACCCCAAGAACTGCACATCCACACTGCCTTTTCCTCATTGCTTCATCACCCGATCATACTATTGTGTGTACCTCTCAATGTCTTAGGATTGTTAAGCTTCACCCTCAACCATGTTTCCCAAAGAAAGAGAAACACACAAGTCCAAATAATCTTTTCATGATGCAATATTCATGTCCGCATAATCCTTCAAATGAAGGAAAGTCCCCAGCTCACCTCCTTCATCAAAGTCATATCAACGTAACTCAACATCTACGATGAGTGTGGCCAACATGTCTACACTCCCCAAACATCCCAACAAACTGTCCAAAGTGCTCCAGGTAGAATGAGTCACCTTAAAGAAATTCCATGCCTTAGGCAAGTTCGATCCAATACTCTTCTAACTCTAACCAACGACCCCCATTGGATCTTTGAGTCATCACACACTCATCAACAATTCACCAAGGCTCTGCCTCATCCAATGTGCCATACCAAAGGAGAGAAAACACCACCCAATTCACTTGGTCTACGTTCTTCCCATTTTGGTTTACTTTCAACAATGATTGGTCAACTCCTTTGCTGACTCCATTCATTTCCTAGAACGAAACTACCTTGCACCCATTGTAAGCGTCCAAACTCTAGCACTATCGTCATGACTCATCAAGTCACCACCTAACTCAACAAATTTGGTTAAGGCACCAAACACCAAGGATCCTAATCCATCCTCTCAACTTGGCATGTCCACACTTCAAAACTCACCACCGCAATGACCTGTCCACTGCACCTCATCAAAGAGTTAGGCATCTTCCTCAAGCCACCTCCATGACTGCATCCAAATCTTCCTAAGTCCACCATAGGAATCATCTAAGAAGGTCTTCCTAATATCTCCATGCATTCGTCCAACTAAGGAGTCCCAAACTGTTGCGAGACTTCTTCGAATTTGCGCAAATTGAGTCACCCTCAAGTATGTCGGTTCTGACAATAGAAACAAAATGCACTTGAACCACCAAGTCATTCAACTTCCCTTTAAAGAAATCGTTGCAACACTTGGAAAATGTAAGAACTCAAATCAACCATACATTTCTCAACGACATCCTTTGCTGCAATAATTTTCTAGGTCTGTTTCCTTGGACCTTCTCTTTCCCAAGAAACCAACACTCAATATGAACTCCCTTCAATCATCATCCGATGTGATACAAGGTTGAGCCCATTCGTCCACTTTATAAATTCGTCTAAGTCCCAAACTTCACATGCAACTAGATGAACTCATCTCCAATGTCTTTCCATATATGCACCTTCATTGTTTCTTCTTCAAGGCACCATGCATCCACCTCCCTATTGTCAAACCATATTGTTGCTAACATACTATTGTGACTCTGCAAAGAGTCACCTCGTTCGAAGGCTGCAATCAATATAAAACAACCCAGCTTTACTCAATTGTTGTTCTTGGTGAAGTAAGACATGAAGACATCATGATAGAAACATGCCCAATCAACTGCCAGTTGCAGAGCGGCTTTAGGTTTCCCTAGGTCATCCAATGCACCCAAGTGCTTCACCTCACTGCAACCCAAAACTGCTCTTATTTTTTATTTCTTTTTCGATCACCCTCTGTGTTTCACTTCTGTGATCAATTTTGCGGTTATCTCTACGATAATTCGTGCAACAAATCCTACATTCATATTCCTTTTCCAAGTTCTCGGGTTACCCAACAAACTTTGTGCCTGGTCTCTCTAAGGTGTGCACAATAGGTTTTTTCATTGAATTTCATCACAAATCAAACCAACCAAGTATTCCTCTACGATCAATTCTGTGACAAGTTCTGTGATGAACTCTGTGATGAGTGCTACGATCACCCACCTTGTCCAAGTGCTTTATTTCACTACAAACTCTGCTCTTAGTCTACACAAGGTCTGCTCCCAGCTCAACCTTCTCATCATGCCATTAACTGAGCCTTTTTCATTAGTCGGATGCAAAGTATTCCATGAACAAGTTTGCTACATCAAACCATTCACCAAGTCTGCAAACGTTCCCATTGAACTTCCTTTGCAATGAACTTCTTCCTCAACAAGTGCGCCCCACCACAACTATTTTGACTACAAAAGTGTTGAAGATCACAAAACTACTTTGATATGATATATCGTGGAGATAGTGGTGAATAGTTTCTCCCCAACCCTTCTCCAAAATCAACAATGAATTCGCTCTGATACTGGCATCTGTCACGTCCCCATAGTGTGACTTATGATCTACACCTCTTGAGGGCATGCGACACCACAACGTCTCTCACTTGGATGCTTGAAAACACCAAGGATACTTCATTGAGATTACGCCTCTTCACCTAGAGCATACCCATACTTCGTTCTAAGCTATTGATGAGTCACACTCCTACTCTAGTGCAACTTTTGTATACTTAAACATTCATTAACTGCTTTAACACTTAATCATTTATAAGCATACATCCAAACCAAGAGAAGTTTTGAACAAACGAAAGACAAACACAGATATAGTGCAGGTGACACAAACCTTGCCTAATAACCATCAAAGTCTTTATTATTGTGAAACAGTTACAACATGAGAACTACCAGCTCAATTTACAACAGGGCGAAGTCAAACGAATTTCTTCACCTCACCAAGATAGTCATACACATATTGTCACCAAGAATCTCTGTCACAACCATCTCCGCAGTCACCTGCGGTGCACCTCAAATGTACATCCAACCGCAGAATTGTCATCTCTTCATTTATGCAGAATCCGCCTCTTCGTTTCTGTAGACTCTTCATCTTCCCACAAACTTCCTTGATTTTGATTATGCCTCACACATACCTCCAACAAACTCGTGTTTCTAGGCTTATCCAAAATCATCTCAAAATAAACTTGCCCATCTCTATCCATTTAATATAATGAAGGGGCTAGACGGCTTTGTCGACTAGACCTGCCAGTCAAATGGAGTAATCGGCTAGGAAGGCAGTCGAATAGATAGTTAGAGTCGACCAACCCAACAGTTAAAGAATGTAACCGACTGGTAACATAATATATATATAATGGAATATAAGAAGAAGAAGTGATTGTTATGAGTATAATAAAAATATTTGATGGTTCTCTCACCTCTTGTGTATGTTTGTCTATATGACTATGTGCTCTTCTATATGATGTTATAATATTTGTTTCTCTATGTAAGGATCTACCGGTAACTATCTCATACATCCTCTCAGACTACAACATTGGCTTTGTTTTCAGTAGTTCTGAACTCGGGCATGCATAACGAAGGCACATAGATGTTAACTTTGGAATACATACATGAATGGTGAGAACTTAAGATTACCAACTATATCTGAAACTATGCAAGAAGAAATTGACTGACACTAGCAGAATCTCACACTCAGTTCTTCTCGGAGACGCATGAACGATTTCTGGAAGCAATTCTAGAGGCACTTTACAATTATCTCAGCCAAGCTAATGCACAAAATAACTCCCGATGAGAAGTTAATTCATAAAATCATAAACGACGGAAGGAAAACCCTAAACAAGTGGTTCGATAGGATCGTGCAAGACTAAATTAAAGAATAAGAAATCAAATATAAAGAGTCAGTCCAAAACTTCAAGAATAAATTTTATACATAACTTCATGACATATTTATTTTCACTATCCTGTTGTTACTTCACAAGTTTCTCTTAGATAACGGACCAAGAAACATCATTGAATAACGATCCCTCTTGAAAAATTATCCTCCAAACTCTAACTGGAAAGAGAGACAAGACGAGTGGGAACAATTCTTGGAATCTAGCTACAACGACACTAGAGTAGCTTGGGAATACTTCTTAAAGAAATGAGCTTAAAATTAATGATGAACACCACCGACCGTGAATTAGTCAGGCTGGCGTTGGGGGGTTGGATGATTTGTGAGATGGTATAAAGTAAAAGTTAAAGTATAAGCACACTCAAGTTGAAAATGTCAGAAGTCAGGAGGAAGGTAACTGATTCAAGTGTGAAGTCCATACGTTGAAAATGGACCCACAAATCTTCAATGAACATAGAAAACTTAGAGCAGGATAAGAGAAAAAATAGGCGAGAAGAAATGAAAAACGAGAGGGATCCCCTAAAATCTCATAGAAAACCTATCCAGGAATGGAATATCCTTGGAGCACCCCTTGAGGGAGCCCCAATGGTTCTTAGGAGGAGGGGAATCTTGTAATTAAGCATGGTAGTTGGTGGCACCCAACAAGAATATGACCAAGTCAATATGGAGATTGACAATTCAAGACCCACAGTTCCACTTTTTCTTGCAATAAGTCCTAGCCCGCACATTAAAGACTTCCTTTGCCAAATACTTCAGGTGGATACATAATCACCAAGGATATGGTGTCGAACTGACAATGATAGTTAGATAAGAGACACGGTGCTCATTGAAGCAAAAGAAAATCGACTGGAAGATATAATACTTCATGTAAGAGACCTCATGGACTCCACCGCCCTACCGAATTTATTATTAGAATATTCAAATTCAACAAACAATGATAAAAAATTGACGTGACCCTATAGAGGATGATTCATTGAGTATATAGACAAATCTTGTCAGACAACTTTCCTAAGTCCAAGAAAATAACAAGTGCAGTTACAAATTAAATATATCCCTCTTGAAGATCGATAGTAGATCATACCAGTCGAGTCAAATACTTGACTTTGAATCAAAGAAACAAATCGAATTCCCAGTCGACTTTGACACAAATCCTCACAATAGTCGCATCTAGAAAATAATATAAGAAAGTGACAATGGGTCTCAACCAAATTCCAATCTATGAAGGAGATGAGGATCCCAAACGACATTGTCTTGTTTGCGAAAATTTTGGGATGCAACCAACAAAACATATGAAGATAAATAAATGACACAATTTGGTGACGCACTTCGAGCTTGAGATCTTACCTGGTTTATGAAATACACAAATAATCAACAGTGCTTGAATTTAGAAATAAAACAAAATTTCCTAAAATTATTTAAGATGCAAGACATCAGTGATTTGGTAGCTCAAAAGTTAAAAGAAATCAAGAAGAAACCGGGAGAAACTATCCAGGAGTACGATAAAAGGTTCAAATATATTTTGATCCAAATTCCTTATGCAATCGAAGAGAAACAACTGGTATAATGGTATGTATAGGTCTATTACAAAATATTAGAGTACCACTACGCATGTACGATCTCTCGACATGTGAAGAAATCTTGAGAAAAAACCCGAATATAAATGGATGATGAAGGTATTTCAACTTCACCAGTCATTGAAAAATGACTAGAAGAAAAATTGGTGGAATTACAACAATCAATTAAGAACATGTTGATCTCTCACAATGAACTATGGTGTACAATCTATTTCAGCAAATGCCACACAAACGATTATTGCAAGTTCAACAATTCCCTAGACCCTGCAATTTGTCGAATTCATATTGAAACATTCTATGGTATATGTGAAGGAGTAACAAATCATGCTACGAGGGACTTCCCACACAATTTGAGAAATGTGTGCCCAAAGTGGTGCACATATGCGAGGATAATAATCACTAAACCCAAGAATGTCAGTTGAACGAAAAAAAATGAACAAACATTCATTCAGTATATCACACACATAGAGTCGACTAGAATGTCGACCAAGGTGGAAACAAATATAGAGGTCGAGGTCGAGGAGGCTACCAAGGCATTGGATGAGGAGGAAGAGGAAACTTCGACAGAGGATGAGGTTAAGGATGATATTACTGCTTCAAATGTTAGAAGGACGACCACAACAGTCTAGATTTCCAAATCAAAGAAAGAACTGATCTCAAGTTATGTAATATTTGTGGAGTCAGAGACCACTCACTCGAAGACTGTCCAGTAGTACTAAAAAAAGTAATGAACAAAATAAATGTAAATATTTTACATATACTTCCAAAACATGATATTTTGAATTCGAAGTACCTCTATGTAGTAACACGCTTGGGAGCTGGCGAGGACATTTTTCCAGAACCACCAAATCAACAAAAAGGTGGTCAAACTACATATCCCAACCCGAAATACAAAGACAAAATAATGAGGGAAGAAATGAAATTCTTTAGAAATAATAACCAGGAAAAAACCAACAAGGGAAGACATGACAATATCTCAAAAAATGCTCTAGACGAATTTCTACAACTACTAAAAGAGAAATAGTCAGTCGATCAATTGATTGACCTATTGAGTATCTTGAGAGAATATAAAAAATATCAAAGACCAATTAAAATTATACGCCAGTTATCATAGTAAAAAAATGACTTCGACCCTCAAGTCGACCTTGAAATCGAAGGAAACTTGATCAAACAATTCATAGTCAACTTCATATCCCAAGTAAATATTCTTTCGTGAAAAACATGGGTTCGACTTGGGAAGCCCCCTTTGCAAGCTACAACCAATTTTATGAAGTTAGCATATCAGAGGTTTATTGATCCAATTTGTACAATGAAAAGTGTAATAACATATACAATGGGA
Source organism: Picea glauca (assembly GCA_000966675.3). NCBI lineage: Eukaryota > Viridiplantae > Streptophyta > Pinopsida > Pinales > Pinaceae > Picea > Picea glauca. The sequence goes on from JZKD02S1002137.1 coordinate 11,788, forward strand.
ATCTTGATGAGAGTCAGCTTTGAGGTAATCAAACTAGTCAAAGGCATCCCCTCCTACCCTACATTAATCGGATGACCGTGGGGCCGGAATATGAGGGCCACAATCTCTCTTGAAAGAGACAATCAAATTAAAAGGAAGTGGTAGAAAAATAATAATCCCTTTGGATCCAAAGGAAGGTAAACCTTGGGTCGAGACATGGGATGAAACAAATGAAGCCCATCGACTATATCAAGTCATGAATGAGCAGAAGGATAACATAGAACCCAACAGTGAAATAGAAATATTACTCGGGTCTCCATTGTCATTAGGATAAAACTAGGATACAAAACTATACAATTGGCATATGGAAAACTACGAATCATAAGAAAAATAATGTTGGTTGATAGAAGAAATACTAATAAGACTATCCAAATCATGTTTCTCGGTATAAGTAGTACCTATTGTCGCCGAAAGAAAGCTCAAGTAGACACCAACACTAATGAAACTCTCCATCGATGCATGTCAATGAGGTTTCCAATTTAGTTGGAGACCAAAGAAGAGTTTAAAGTCTATTTGAATCATTTATAGGTCAAGCAACCTGATGGTGGGAGACACATGCACCTCGACTGCAAATATGGAACAATGTCACTCTTTTCTTTGTCGAAAGATTTGGTGGGAAAAGACTATCAACCAATATTGACATCTCGATGTTCAAGCTTGGGTCCGACCTAGTCAATCACATCAAACAATGTGAGAATAAATGGATGAAAGTAGGCTATAGAGATGAAAGGGTATGGCCTCACATGTTCCCAAACACGTAGGATGACAAACCCCAAAAATCGTATAAAATTGAGGAAGCGTCTGAACACACACTCGACTAGAATGAAATAAAAATTTACTTCCTTAAAGAATTCAAAATCAGACTTGAAGAGACACTATTGTAGGACATAGAAAGAGAGATAAAAAAATTCTTAGAACAACCAAATCACCAGGAAACTCACAAAAAAAGGAAACACTCAAGTCAATATGGGCTCGACTTCGACTTGTAACTTAATATCGATGCATAATTCAAATAAGATCATAACTCATCAAATAGATATGGAAAACATACATTTTAAAAGACAAACATTTTGATGGAAGAAAACCCATTTAGGAGTACAAAACCATGTAAAAACATTCTACTCTGTAACCAAGGAAGAAAATGAGGAGAAGGACAATACCGAAAAAATTGACTTTTTTCGAGTTATAATCAAGTTGTAGAAGGAGAACGCCAATTGGATGAGTCAAAATCACCCGAATGGATGGATGCGAAAATCAAAACCAAAGAATTCGACATTTCAATATACGTTGTTTTTAAGTTTCTGTGGTGAGGAGTTTCGCATGTGTTTTTCGGATAATCCACAGTTGGTATCATTTCGTCGTCGACGTTTCGAATCCGAATCAGGATTCATCATCAGGACTAATCGTCGAGTTAGAGCTAGTTGATCATCATCAATTAATACTATAAATGCAGGACAATTAAAAGTTATTTAATTGAGCCAGTTGTCTTAATTTCGGAATATAATTTAATTTAATAAATGAGACTTAATATTAATGGGAGTTAAATCAGGGTTTTGCGAATAATAGTTAGTGTGTATAAGTATAAAATAGGTGACTATTGTTCCAACAAGAAAATTATGGAAACAATTGACCTACTAAAAGAATACCAAGACATATTCACATGTGACTATAAAGATATCAAAGGATTGGTACAAGAGATG
>JZKD02S1002148.1:0-13526 GCA_000966675.3 Picea glauca
GGGGCTCAAAACCCGAGGTGTTACAATACCTTGCAACTATCTTGGTAGCAATTGAACTTGACATTTGAACATAGTGGAGTCACCAGTGGAGTAGAATAACTTTGAAGTCTCCAAGTTAATAACCAAATAACTCGATGTTCGACCCTTGTTCAACTTCAAGAACCAGATCTGATCTTTATAAAACCCCGGTAAAAATATCTGAAACCATTGTTCTCGGAAACGACACCACAATAATGTTATAACTTGATATTTTTCTTGGTTTCTTAGAAAGAATGCCAAGACATCTTGAAAACCAACTATAGGCCACAAGCTAACTCTTGGATCAGAGGGGGCTCCCTCATTAGATTTAAGACAAATGAATGCCCACTATCACTAAGCAACAACTCTCAATCATTAATTATGAATATCAGATTTAAATGCTAAACAACATAAAATAGGGTATATAGGGTTTAAGGATTAAATGGTAGATGACTGGAGTAAAGGATGTAAATCTCTCATATCATAGGCCTAATCCATTGGGCATGGAGTCTTATCCAACATAGCACAATAGTTGAGAATGAAAGGTAGAATAAAATGAGAAGAACATTTAATCTCAGGCTTGACAACGAGTAAGGAAGTCCCTGTGAGGCTGGGATGAAGAAAGGATGATTTTACTAGGCATTAGACAATGAATCCAGAAAAAAAAAATTTGCATTGTTGGGCATAAATTATGAATCCAACTACATAAAACTTAATTAAAATAATTTGTAGATATATGTACATATTTTTATCGAATATGGAAATGTCATTAAATCTATAAAATCATATATGACAACAGTGGTGGTTGTACCAAATTATTGTCTACAAATTGATCGATCTTACTACAAATTAAAAAATTAAGATATAGAACNATGGTGTAATCCAGCCATGAATCAAGACCTGCATGTCTAAGATTATTTTCTTTGTTCCCAATATTTCTCACAAATGTGAATCCTGAGAGTCCCAGCATGGAGATTCTGGACTAGCTGCACTGGAGCCCTGGAAGGAGATGGACAACCTGAGGGACTGTGTGGTAGAGAAGGGGGGGGGGCTCCATTCTCTTGGGTTCTGCAGGCTGGTTAGAAGAGATTTGGGTACTTGGTTTGTTGGGGGGGTTAGGAATCTTGTGAGAGCTTGAGTATCGACTGGTTTGGGAATCCGACACTTTGGAACCGTCCTTGTGGATTCATAGCCCTGGATCGAGGGTGACATTGTTGCTAGGACTTGGAACAACAATGTCTACGATTGGGTGGAACATCCTTGGTTTGCAACCAATTGGTGTCTTGTTTTCATAAAAGATAAGTTCTCTATGTTATGGTTATTTACACATGTATGATTTATTTCATTGTGTATTTATTTATCATTAAATTCAATATTTAGAATGTATATGCTTGTTGGTTATTGTTGTGCATGACATAGGTTCATTTATTTTATGTTATAATAGAATCTTGATTTATGCATGTGAAAAATTCATGCATCTTTATTAATAAAGAATGTATCAGAAGTCGAATTATCTCCAGAAGTGGACTCGAAGTTAATGTAGCCTGACCTGTGGGTAGCTGGGTACATTACAAATTGGTATCAGAGCTTCAGTTTGAAACACCGGGATGGAATGGGCCAGATATATTGGACAAGATATTGTGGTTGATATTGATTTATGACCTTGAAGTCATGAAGCTCAGGAGGAATGGTGTTGCAGAGTCCATGCAGAAGCTAGAACGTCTGAGATCCTTAGTAAGGGATTGAAGGATCATGACCGTCCATTTTGAATTCGGGAACGATCACCACCATGGGATCAAGAGAGATCTAGACCATTGGATCAGAGGGCAGGTGAACAGAGGTCATCTGAAGGAGGCGAATAGGAGGTTGGGGTAAGAATTAAGTCCCAGCTGTCATATATGGTTAATCAATCGCCAGTCATCGATCGAAGCAAAGAAAAGAAGGAAGGACTTTGGAACTTCACAACTTCGACGATCTTGGTAGTCAGGCAAGGCCCGAACTGCTGAAGGCTAGAGTCGTGAAGCCCCATAAGTCATCTAATCTGATGGGAGGTGTGGATGGATCTCTGCAGTTGATTTTGGTCAACCAGCATTGACCACTTCAGGAGGTTTCACTTTGGAATTTTTAAACTTTGATTAATTGCTATAACCCGGAGTCATAGAGTGTCGAAGTCCCAAAGTCCCATCAACCGTTAGATGGAGGGGAGGACTTCGGGAGTGTTTCGGGCCATCAGATCTAGCAAGGGTGGAAGGATAGCAAGGTTTTAGAGTTTCGTAATATCACCACTTCAGTGTTTGGTAGTTCAGGAGTGTGGGGTTCATATGGAGTGAGAAGCCCCAAATCCCAGAGTTAATCGCAGCTTTTGGTCGTGGGAGAAGTGATAGCTATCAATTTGAGTTCGATGTTCGACTATTCGGGAGGTAGCGTGTATTGGAGTCAGAAAACTTCTGAAGCCCGGAGCTCCGGAGTCCCAGATTCGATTGATGATGTGGCATGTCACCCAGATTCAACACCTTTTATACCTCGATCCATTTGTTTTTTAGTAACATGTGCACATGTGCCACAGGTCCATGTCACTCTGGGTGACATCAGCGTGTCGTCTCATCTCTAGGAGTATGTGACTTCAGGGGTTTCCAAGTTTCTACCAGTGTAAAGTTTTGAAGCCCGAAGTTCTGAAGGCACACAGATCATTGATCTAAGTTTCCTTTGGGACCTTTCTTGATCATTGGATCCGACAGAGGGAGATTAGGGTAAGCACTTCGGAGGATTGTCACTCCGAGGAAGTGGTAGACTTAGGAATGGAATTATCATGGAGCCCCGGAGTGTCGAATTTCCAGATTGTGTGAGAGTTGTTTGTCTCAACGCTTGATTAAGTCATAACCATGGATCTTTTTGAAGCCTCCATATGGGGGAGGAACCGTCCATTCAATGAGATATTAAATATTGATCATTCGTGGTTTCTAGTGGAATGATTGATGGGTTCAGTGAATCGTAACTCCAGGGGAAAAAAAAAGTTGACAAGGGAAGGCAGTCGAAGACCGAAGTCCGGAGGACTTGGTCCCAACGTTGGTATCATGATAAGGTAAAAAGGGGCTAGGAGGTAACCCAACCCTTGGTTATGTTGTTCGTGCAAGCTCTCGTGTGTAAGAACATAGAGCGAAGTGCTAAGGAAGGATTAAGCATGTGGTTTCGAGTCGTGGTCACCTAGGGAAGTGGTTTGAAGGAAGCACCTATGCAAAATTGAATTTTGTATCGGCTAAGGGATAACATGGAAGTGTTATATGATGCATATTGATATATATATGTTCTTCATGAATTGAGAACAAAAAGGACCTGTAGCATTGTTTGGAAAAAAAAAATTATCGTATGCTTAATTATAACAAAACGGTCACTTGCACATTTTGCAGAATTAAGGGGTTTAAACATATCTGTTCATAATACGTATTCAAGAAATGGATGAAGGAGAGGGAGTTTCCAGCCATGATAAAGAGGTCGAAGGACAGAATATCAGATTTGGTAATGCAGAGACAAAATCCAACGGACACAAGGGAAAAGGGGAACAAGAAACATTGATAGAAATTGTAAGAAGCATGAAAATAAAAGTGCAGAGTTACAAATCAGACAATGAGTGACTGATGAGAGAACAAATTCAAATAAATGCTCGAGTGATGCAGAGATTAAATCGGTTGCAAAGGAAAACAAAGAATGGATAAAAAAAAGAGGAAGAAGGAAGGTATCATGAAAGAAGAGATGATTGTGGAAGAGCTGGATATTCAAGAAGTGCTAGCAAAACTCATATACATCACTCACCTCCCTACTCAACAAGGAATTTTTATGCATCTAAAGATTCCATAAGTAGTTCAGAGGTGTCTCCTGTTAGGCACCAAAGAAGAAGACATGAATTGGATAGTTTGCAAGGAGAGTTGAGGAAGCTTAAGCCACCATACTTTTATGGTGAGAGAGAAAGGGAAGATGATGTTGAGGCATGGTTTCTTGGACTCAGGAGATATTTTCAATTGCATAACTAATCATCAAACCTAGAAGCCAAGATTTCCACATACCATTTACATGGTAAAGTTGCAATGTGGTGGGACCAACTAAATCAAGTTGAGCATATTAATGAGAATAGGATCACTTGGAAGTAGTTCAAGAAGTATTTTCAGAAGGAGTACCTCTCAGAGCACTTCTATGACAAGAAAATGTAGGATTTCTTTGAACTTAGGCTGGGAAGCATGACCATGGTGGAGTATGAAAGGAATTTCTTGGGGCTACTAAAGTATGTGGGGTTTATAAAATATGAGAAGGTGAAAGTACAAAGGTTTTTAAGTGGATTACCATCCTTTTTTAAAGGGAAGATTAAATATGATGAACCTAGGTCTTTGACTAAGACCATCAGGAAGGATAAGTACCTGTGTGAGCAAGGAAAAGGAAGAGAATCCATGTAGTTATCTTGGGAGGATAAGAATAAGGAGAAGTCTGATCAGAGGAAGAAGGGATTCAAACCTCCTTTCAATAGAAATGATCCTAATAAAAATCATCAAGACCAATAAGCAAAGGATGAATCCAAGAGAGAAGACATCTTGGGAAAAAGGGGAAGACCACCAATCCAATGTTGGGGATGCAAAGAAGATCACATGTACAAGGATTTCCCTCACAGAAAGGATAGAGTGAATATCGTGAACAACATCCAAGAGGCTACAACAATAGAAGACATGAGAAGAATTTATGAATCTTTAGATGATCGACAAGTAGAGTACCAGTCCAATATGATCGAGGTGGAAGGTAAGATCATAAATCATCCTGTTGCTATTTTAATAGATTTGGGAGCAATTCATTGTTACATTGATCCTAAAATAGTGGATGGATAACATTTGGAGAAAAGTGAGCTTGTAAAATCAACTTTGGTCTAGCTAGCCACTAGAACCAAAAGGAGAATCCATGATATGGTCAAAGGTTGTTCCATAAGTCTTAATGGTGTGAATACTAATGTTGACCTAAATATTATACCACTGGGGTCTTATGATATTCTAATAGGAATGGATTGGTTGGACAAGCATCATGATGTCCTATATTGTCATAGAAATGCATTTACATGTCATGATGGAGATGGAAAACAGAGCACTGTGAAAGGAGTTCCAAGAACCATCTCTATAAGGAAGATTTTAGCCTTACAATTGAAGAGATGTTTCAGAAAAGGATGTCAATTGTATGCAGCCCATGTGGAGGAGACAAAAAATACAAAGGGTCTAAGACTTGAAGATTTCTCAGTACTGCAAGAATTTGAATATGTATTCCAAGAAATACCAGGGTTTCCACCAAAAAGGTGTTGATATTATGGCACTTGCGAGAGGTATTTACCTCCACATGTAAACCTAAAGAGAATAGAATATTCCAGGAGGCAAGAAGAAACCCTAATGAATTGGCTAATAACCCTAGAAGACAAGTCAGCTCAAGAGGATAATTTGTATTAGTTTATTAGCCTCCAAGGGAAGAAGTTGGCCAGAAGAAATAATATATAATGAGTAAATAGGTATCTAGAATAAGAAGTCAACCCAGGAAGTTAGCCAGAATTAGTATAAATATAGGAGGCCAATCTTCATTCTGGCAGGCATTTCTCAAAATTGCAGAGCAACACTTGTGCGCACTGCAGTTGCCCAGTTTGTGCGCAAGTTTGGAGGAGAGTTGTTGTTGCAGTTGTTGCAACTAGAAAATTTCAGTTTTGGCTTGGACTATCTCTTGGTTATGGTTTGGACTATCTGATCAGTTCTTGTTTGGTGTGTTATCCTTGGGGAAAGGTGTTCTACCCTTTGTTTAGCTATCTAGCCTAGGGTTTGCTTCTGGAATGATTCTCTGTCAAGGTTAAGGTGCTCGAAGGGTGGCTTCGGCCTATGGTTGGGTGACAATAGTGATATTCAGAAATGTTCAAAAAAACAACAATATTCATTATTATATGTCATGTAATAGTGATATTCAGACATATAATAATGAATACTATGGTTTTTTTGAACATTTCTGAACAAAACTCCCACCACAGAAATCTTAATTCTCAAATAGTGATATTGTCGATGGTAAAACAAGCACATCCATTATATTCTAATAGGTTATGGGCTCACACCTCCTTCATTCAATCTAACCACTGGAAGGAAGCATAGCCATAAAGATATTAAGCTCGTTGAAGAACTGTCACTATGGTTTCTAGCAGGAGCAGTCACCAAAGCACTGTCGCTAGGGTTACTAGAAAGTGCAGTTCCAGAAACCCTAATCCTCTCATTGAGGCACCTTAAGTGAAGGTATTGACCTAATTTCTAGATATACTAGTGCACCCTAGCCTAGCGCATCTCCTGGTACTCTCAGCAATCCAAGACGTCAAGTTTGAGTTTTTGGTCAAATCTAGGGTTGACCAAGTTAAAGAAACCATGACTTACTCTATGAAGTCAGAAAAAAGGTTAGATGGAGCCTCTAACTTCAGAGCGTGGAAGACAAGTATTGACCTCATCCTTGCCAAGAATAAAGTGTTGGATATTGTGAAAGGAAAGATCGTGAAACCAGAGTTTGAAGAAGGAAAAGAGAAGGAACTGCAAAACATTGCAGTTATGGAAAAGTTCAAAGACGGTGACATCAAATCCATGAGTAGCATAGTGGACTCTATAAAAGACCACTTGATACCCTACATCTCCCATCTTGACTCATCAAAGAAGATTTGTGATGCCCTAACAAACCTCTTCTCAATCAGAAACATTGGATAAGTAATGACTCTGAAGAATGAGCTCAGTGACATGAAGATGAATGATCATGACAACATAACATCATACTTTGTGAGAATCTCCAGTTAAGAGATCAACTACAATCTATTGAAGAGATCATTTCAGAGAAGGAATTGGTAAACATAGTACTCAATGGTCTTCCCAAGACATGGGATGCATTTTCCCCAATCATGAACACAAGGAAGGTGTATCCTACATTTGAAGAAATTTGGACTTGTTGTTCTCAATAAGAATCAAGGATCAATGCAAAAGAGAAACCCCAAAAGAAGTACGATGATTAAGCCTTTACAACAAGATTCAAGAATTTCAGGAACAAAAGGAAGTTTGGTTCAAGGAAGAAACCAAATTAAGAGAAAGACATGTCATAAATATAATGCTTCAACTATCAAAAGTATGGTCACTACAAGAATCATTGTCTCGAGCTAAATAAAAGGAAAGGGACACATGAAGCATCAATTGTCAAAGAAAAGGAACCTACAAAGAAGACAAAGCAGGATAAAACAGACTTCTTCTTCTAAGACAAGGTAACAATACTCTTCTTAGTTCTTGTACATATCTTTTTTGCATAGTCTCTGTACATATATTGTATATCTATCTCTTAGAAGATAATATGTTCCAAGAAGAACTATACCTATGGAAGAAAAAACAAGATAAGGAGTGTTATCATATACAAGTCAGATAATACACATGAAATGATGAAATACCTAAAACAAATCATGTGGAAGTTATTACAAGTTAAGCCGAAATCAGAATCAATCTTGAAGAAACTTAGAAGAAGCAAAGACATAAAGAAGTCAACGATCAAGAGGAAATTGGAGAAAGACTTATGACACTTTGCAGAAGACAATAAGGATGCAGACGGAAGTGTGGACTCTGTTAGATGGAGGGAGTCGATTATATATTTCCAAAAGAAAAACATGCACTCATACATGAAGCAAGGATTAGGAGGGATCTAATCCTATGATCCATTGAAGATGATGAAGTATGTATCCATGGTAGCAGCCATGAAAGGCAGTACATGTTCAGTTTGACCTTAGAAGAAGTCTTCTTCGAAGAGAAGCCTTAAAGTATCCCTGGTTGTCCACCCACATCCATGATCCTATGATGAAAGGAATAAGTGGAATATTTAGGGCATGGAATATATAAGAAACTCCATGGACCCAAGAGCAAAAGAAAAACATGAGGAAGAACATGAAGATTCCAAGAAAGAAAGAGAAGCCAAAACAACCAGTCATTGTTAGGAGAATCACAAGATTACCAGCCTGATATGAACTCACTAAAAGAAATCAAGAAAAGGAACTAAAAGTTGTGATGAAGAATAGTGTATATGAATGCAACAATTGCAAGATCTAGAACTAGAGGTTCTCCCAGATGGAGGGAGAAGACAATGATGATTATTTGCTCTAGTAAACCAGACATACCTCTACATGAGTCATTATATCATCCACAATACCCATGGGTTAGAGTTCTACATTAGATGAATGCAAATACCGTTCTCCAGAGCAATTGAACAAAGAGCATATGAAGAGAAACCTCAAGGTTTTGAGGCACACCAGAAATAGACCCTTGTATGAAGATGGAAGAAGACAACTTGGTGGAGAACCTCCAATGCATAGCAGAAGCGTGGTGAAGATTTTCTATAAAAGAGATATTGTATCAAAATGATTACTCAGAAGATCAAGATGATGGATTTCCAATCCATGACAAAGATTTCGTGATGACATAAGAAGTGCCACATGGATATGTTCCAGTTTGACCCTTTCCATGATGTTGTGAGCTAGCAAGAACTAAAGAGGAATCCAACAATGATATACTTTATTGATCAGAGCTACATGAAGCCTTCAAAGAAAACCAGTGTTCTAGACTGAAGTACATTTGATATCAATCATTACATTATCTGTGATGAAGTCCAGAAAGGAGAAAGTGGTTCTCCAATACATATCTCCATAGATGAGCAGATAAGCAGACATTTTGGTAAAGCTTTTGTCGAAGATGAAAGAGTTGCGTACTCAAGTTGGAGCTCGTGGAGATGACTTCCTTATTGAAAAAGGAGGATATGAATCCTAGGTTGGGAGGGAGAAATGATGTGTTATTGATTGATGGACAGTCACTTTTTAGTTCAAAAATGGTCCAGGATGAGCAGTTCCTTTCCAGTTTGGAAAGTGGTTTGAGATTTCTAACGGACAAGCATTTTCCATTTCAGAAAATGGTCCAGATCGAACGGTCATTTTCGTAATGAAAATGGTTCGATGGATTGTTGATGTACCATAAATAGCGATTTTCCATTGTGGTTAACATGGGGAATGGTCTAGGGTAGTATCTCTTCTTGAGGATTACTCAAGAAGACTGGCCCACCTCGTCAGACAACAATTTCCCATTGTGGTTAACATGGGGAATGGTCTATTTTGGAGGTTGGTGCACGATAGTCATTTCCTTAGGAAATGGTCTAGACATTCATTCCTTAGGGAAGATTCATTCTCTCCAGGTTGCACTTTGTTTAGTCCTGGAGGAATGGCCCAGGGTGGGGAATGATCCAGGTTCAGCAATCAAGGACATACATTTCTTAGGGTAGACTCATTCTCTCCAAGGTACACTTTGTCTAGTGTTGGAGGAATGGCCCAGGGTGGGGAATGGTCCAGGCTCATAAATCAGGACAATTATTCTTCCTTTCTTGAGAAGAATAGTCCAAATAGCTCATCATTGACGTTTGACCTTCTGAGGGCAGATGCTCTTCCAAGATCTCACAAATGTGAGTGGAAGAATGGCCCAAACGATTCAGTTTATATCATAACATTGTTTTTGTGCAGGGTGATATCAGATGATTGTTATGAAGATTGTATGTCTCTAGACAATAGATGTATACTACTGTGGTGGATGTATTCCACTGCTTGTGACTATACATCACTGATCAAGTACATGTGTGCTACTTGGTGTGGTAGTGTACCACTAGATTGTGATTGTGTACTACTATGGATAGACACAATTGTGTTCTATTGAATTATATTGTTATGATTGTCTTGAAGACTATCAGCAGTGTTGGAAATGATTATCAGCTAGATGGATGATCAATGGAAAGAGATTTCCTAGACAGAAAATGGTCCAGGACATTTATTCTTCTAGGACATATGTCAAAATTAGAATAATGGTTCTTGTGTCACTCTATGGAGTGAGGGACTTATCTAGCATCATGTTTGATTACTCAGATGGAGTATGGTTTCAAGAGATCATGCAGTTGATGACATTGATATTCCATACGACTATGTTGATGCTACCAGGTAAATGGTATGTTTGTGCTTAGGACCATTACCTTCAATACCTCCCTAGCTAGGAGGGAGTGTTGATATTATGGTATCTACGGGAGGTATTTACCTCCACATGTAAACATAACGAGAATAGAATATTCCAGAAAGCAAGAAGAAACCCTAATGAGTTTCCTAACAACCCTAGAAGACAAGTCGACTCAAGAGGATAATTTGTATTAGGTTATTAGCCTCCAAAAGAAGAATTCGGCTAGAAGAAATAATATATAATGAGTAAATAGGTATCTAGAATAAGAATTCGACCCAGACAGTTAGCCAAAATTAGTATAAATACAGGAGGCCGGTCTTCATTCTGGCAGGCATTTCTCAGAATTGCAGAGCAACACTTGTGCGCACTACAGTTGCCCAGTTTGTGTGCAAGTTTGGAGGAGACCTGTCGTTGAAGCTACTGCAGCTAGAAGATTTTGGTTTTGGCTTGGACTATCTTTTGGTTATGGTTTGGACTATCTGATCAACTCTTGTTTGGTGCGCTATCCTCTGGGAAAGGTGAGCTACCCTTTGTTTGGCTATCTAGCCTAGGATTTGCTTCCAGAATGATTCTCTGTCAAGTTTAAGGTGCTAGGAGGGTGGCTTCAGCCTATGGTTGGGTGAAAATAGTGATATTTTCAATGGTAAAACAAGCACATCCATTATATTCTAACAAAATGGAGATAGATTTCTTTATTGATTTAGTGCCAGGAGATGCCCCAATGTCAAAAATACCTTACAAAATGAGTACACCAGAATTAAAAGAATTACAAATGCAGTTGGAAGAATTGTTGAAGAAAGGATACACATGTCCAAGTGTTTCACCTTGGGGAGCACTAGTACTTTTTTTCAAAAATAAAGATGGAACTTTGAGGTTGTGTCTTGATTTTAGACAGCTGAATAAATCCACTATGAAGAACAAGTACCCACTACCCAGAATTAACGTCCTCTTTGATCAACTAAGAGGGGAAAAGATAGACTTGAGATCAGGGTACCATCATGTAAGAATCAAGGAAGAAGACATCCATAATACAACCTTTAGAACTAGGTATGGGAATTATGAATTTGTAGTGGTGCCATTTGGATTGTTCAATGCACCAGTTGTATTTATCTTCTTAATGAATTGAATATTCAGAAATTATTTTGATAAGTTTGTCATAGTATTCCTAGATGACATACTTGTCTATTCTAAGTCAGAGGAAGAGCATGAAAATCACCTAATATTGGTATTGGAAGTGTTGAGGGAACACCAATTGTATGCCAAGATCAGTAAGTGTTTTTTTTTTTTATTGAGAGCAGATCCATTACTTGGGGCACATTATTTCATAATAGAGTATTGCAATAGATCCAGAGAAGATTGAAGCCATTAGAAGTTTTCCAGCACCCAAGAATGTTTCAGAAGTGAGATATTTTATGGGGTTAGTCGGTTACTACAGAAGTTTTAGAGCAAGTTTCTCTAATATTTCTCATCCCATCACTTCTTTGCAAAAGAAGGGAATTAAATTCAAGTGGACATCTGAGTGTGAAGAGAACTTTAATTTGTTGAAGGAATTACTTACTAGTGTGCCTATCCTAAATATTGTTGACCCAAATGAAAGTTTTGTGGTATGTACAGATGCATGTAAGGAAGGGATTGGTGGAGTCCTCACTCAAAATGGACATGTCATTGGTTATGATTCAATAAAGCTTAAATAACATGAGACAAACTTTGCCATATATGACTTGGAACTTGTTGCCATTGTTTACGCATTGAAGATGTGGATGCATTATCATTTGTGAAAAAGATTTGAATTAAGAAAAAAACACAATGGTCTGAAGTATCTTTTTGAACAACCAACTTTGAATGACAGGCAAACAAGATGGATGGAATTTTTAAGTGAATATGACTTTTACATCAAGCATATCAAAGGAAAGGAAAATAAATTTGCTAATGCACTTAGTAGAAGAATACATCTCATGCATGCTACAACTATTAGTATGCATCAGTCAGACTTGAAGAGCATAATTTTAGATGTTGTTGTTACATATCAACATTACCTATAGGTAAAGGAAAGCTTATAGAAAGAGGATGTACAAAGAAAATGAAAGAGTATGAGATGAAGGAAGATGGATTACTTATGCATAAAAATAGAATTTATGTTCTTAGTTCCAGAGAACTCAGGAATTTGGTATTAAAAGAAATGCATAATGTTCCATATGCTCGACATCCCGGTTACCAGAAAATAATCATAGCAGTGAAAAGCCAATTCTTCTGATTGGGAATGAAAAAGGATGTTGATTACATCGCCAGATGTATGGAATGTCAGAGAGTGAAGGCTGAGCATAGTAAACCAGCGAGGTTACTACAACCTTTACCAATTCCAGAGAAGAAATGGGAAGTGGTAACCATTGACTTTATAACAAAATTGCCTAGGACAACAAGACAACATGATTTGATCATGGTAGTGGTTGATAGATTGAAAAAGGGTGCTCATTTTGTCCCTATAAAAAAAAATCATACAACAGCTAATATTGCATAAATTTGCATGAAAGAGATTGCTAGGTTGCATGGGATACCTAGGACAATTTTCTCGGAAAAAGACACAAAGTTTACTTCAAATTTCTGGAGGGGATTATTTAAAGGATTTGGTACAAATATGAACTTTAGAACAACATACCATCCATAGTCATATGGGAATACATAGAGATTCAACCGAGTAATTGAAGACATGTTGAGAATGTATGTGATGGATAAGCCATCTAAGTGGGAAGAGTACTTGCACTTGGTTGAGTTTGCCTATAATAATGGGTATCAAGCTTCATTGAAAATGAACCCATTTGAAGCATTGTATGGAAGGAAATGAAATACTCCAGTGAGTTGGGACAACCCAGTAGATAGAGTGGTACTTGGGCCAGAATTGATCAAGGATATGGAAGACCAGATGGTTAGGATTAAGAAAAACTTAAAGGCATCTCAAGATAGACAAAACGTTTATGCAAATAAGAATAGGACAGCTAGAGAATTTAAAGTGGCAGAGCATGTGATTTTAAAAGTGAAGCCCAAGAAAAATTATTTGAAGTTGGGTAGTTGTGCAAAGATGGAAGCCATATTATGTGGTCCATTTGAGATATTGGACATAATAGAGTTAGTTGCATACATGCTTGCATTGTCTTCTTCCATGAATATGTATAATGTGTTCCATGTCTCTTTGCTAAAAATATATATATATGATCCTAAACATGTTATTAATTGACATCTAATTCAGGTAGAGACAAAGGGAGACTTTCAGGTCTAGCCAACGCAAATATAGGAAAGAAAAGTAAAAATGCTCCAGAATCGAGTTATAGAGTTGGTAAAAGTCTATTGGACCTACTACGGTCCTAAAGATGCTATCCGGGAGCATGAAGATGCCATGCGGGAAGATTACCCACAAATTTTTTGAATAAATTTTGAGATTTTGAACTTTGTTTTGTATAT
>JZKD02S1002159.1:113521-125178 GCA_000966675.3 Picea glauca
CACTCCAGTGAGTTGGGATAATCCAGCTGACAGAGTAGTAGTTGGGCCTGAGCTACTCAAAGAGATGGAAGACCAAATGATAAGAATTAAACATAATCTAAAAGCTGCCCAGGACCGATAGAAAAGTTACGCTGATAGTAACAGAACCCATAGAGAGTTCAAAGTGGGTGACCATGTTTTCCTTAAGCTGGGAAGTTGCGCCAAGTTGGCAGCAAGATTTTGTGGGCCATTTGAGATCCTGGAAAGGATTAGGCCGGTTGCATACATGCTTGCATTACCTGCACCTATGATTGTACATAATGTGTTTCATGTTTCACTGCTTAAGAAATATGTACCTGATGCTAATCATGTTATTGATTGGAATGTGATTCAGGTGGAACCAGAAGGTGTCCTGCAAGTGCATCCTGTGCGCATATTGGACAGGAAAAGAAAATAGCTCCGGAATCGAGCTATAGAGCTTGTAAAGGTTCAGTGGACCTGGTACGGTCTTGAGGACGCAACATGGGAGCATGAAGAGGTTATGCAGGCAGAGTACCCACATCTTTTTGAAAATTTTGAAAGACTTGCAGAGACGGTGTGAGTTGCACTGAGGACAGTGCAAAAATAAGGGGAGGGGGATTGTAGTGTTCCCAAGGCCGAGCCCCGTTGTAAACCATGTTCTGAAAGGAATTGTAACTATGTTTTATAGGCTAGTGAGCCAAGTTTTTATAAGATGGAGGCTTATGTGTTTGTTAGGCCAGGGAGCCTGAGTGTTGAAGGCCAGGAGCCTGCTGTTGTATATGTAATCACGCAGAA
Organism: Picea glauca; assembly: GCA_000966675.3. Taxonomy (NCBI): domain Eukaryota; kingdom Viridiplantae; phylum Streptophyta; class Pinopsida; order Pinales; family Pinaceae; genus Picea; species Picea glauca. The sequence goes on from JZKD02S1002159.1 coordinate 114,317, forward strand.
CAATTAATAAAATATAAACACTGCCATGTGCAGACTGACCACGATGAATGAGTGAAGGGGGACTAAGCATCCATAGAGTGGGCAAGGAATTAGGGGCTGGAAGGTGGAAAAAGGGGCTAAGCGTTTGGCCTAGGGGGCTTAAGCCTGGGAATAATAATATTTAATATTATTCCAAAAAGAACATGTGCATTTTATGTTTTCAGTTTTATCCCAAGTTCTTGGCAAGGGGAAAGCATGCAAAGGGGATGGATGTTGATGGAACACATGTAGTTCCAAAGGTGACAAGTGTCCACCCTGGTGCATGCAAATAAAACAGCTGAGATGAGCCATGAGAGGGGGCTCTCTCTCTCTCTCTCTCTCCTCAATTCCACCCGACTACCTGAGCGGGTAGGGGGCGCTGAACAGTACGACCAACCCAACCACCGAAAGAATACCTCATGCGTTCCTGAGATTCAATAATCCTGTGTTGTCTTTGATAGTCCGTGCATATCCTCTGTCCGATTGATCGAACCTATGCGTGGAGGCTCTGTCCCGAGGTCGTGACCCCGAACCATTCCACAATTTTTGAACCAGTTGGAAAGCCTGTGTTTGGCTCTATAAATCCGGTACACCTCTATTCTGTGAGCCGAGAAGCCTGTGTTTGTTTCTGAGGAGCTGGTCTCACCCTCCGTTATGAGTCGTGGAGTCTGTGTCGACCCTGCGGGAATTACTCATCATACATTCCTGTGAACCATCACTGTGAGACCTCGAGCCTTTGATCGAACCTGTTTGAGAGGCCTTGTTTGTATTTCCAGTTGGCTATGGTGACCACGCCAAGATGGACTACACGTGGCTTGATGGCCAGTGCGAGTTGTGATTGAGTCTGTGTGTGATCTCTCTCTAGGTGAGGGAGGTGGATGTTGTTGGAAGAGGTTTCCTCCAGAGAGTGTCCAGCACCAGCTTCAGGCTCTGAGACTTCCTGATCCAGCCTGTTGCCGAGACCTAGAGAGGGAGGTTAGCACTGATGGACTGTGCTTGTGAAGGTGTATACTCCCGGGCGGAACAGGCATGTGGGGAATGAGATTATGGTAGTAGTGGGCGTAAGATGGCATCCTGGGAAGAATCCTTCCAGATTTTCTGTGTTGTTTTCCCTATAACCTCAGCCTAGCCTAGGATTCCTTGCCTTGGGGTGGAGCTTAGTCCCAGCTCAGGGGTGACCCACTGCTAAGCTGATGAGTAGTGCAGTCTAAGACTGGGTGGTTCGTGGAAGTCCTGCACTTGGTTGGTGGATTCTACCACTGTTAAAAGATAAGTATCTGATTATGTTTTAATCATGTTTTGCATGACTCTATTGCTTATGTTATCATGATTTCCACTGTGTATATGAATTAGTATGAAACACTATTGATTGTTAATTATGGCAGTAACTCTTATGAATACTCTGTTAGAATGTGTTTATTTGTTTAAATGCATGTGGATTATATAATACCTGTATGAGTTATGTACCAAGTGGTGTTAAAGTTTCTTTTTTTAGAGCGATTAAGCCATGGTAGCTGAAAAGGTGCGCTACAATATATATAGTTCAATATATATTCTCTGAAATTAAAATGCATTTGTCATAATGACTGAGATTGGGGCTCTCGCGGACCATAAAGAAAATATGTATAAGAATGAAGTTCATAGAAAGAAGAAAGTGGGCGGCGGAAGGAAGAAAGACCTGGTAAGAAGAAAAAGGAAATTATCGATCTTCAGTTAAACCTTTCTATTTAAAGAGGTGGAGTAATTGGATGACGAGCTTGATAAGGATAGAAATATGTGATCAATATGAAATTACCATAATGGTATCGCATGGTTTGTCACTTGCTCACTGATGTCCTTTTATGGCTTTCCTCGGTGGTTACAGGAATCATCTCAACCGTCATTTTCCATTCATTGGTAAGCTTGTCGACAACCTTTTTAAACCACTCCTCGATGTAGCTCCTCAGTGGGGTGATCCAGGAGGTCATTCGTCTTTAAAAGTTACACTGATCCAATAAGGAGAAAATGGTACAATGGCAAAAAGTGGAGTGGCAATGCAATGCCCAGGTTTGGTAAACTTCAATATTCTACCACACTTTAAAATGGGTTATTTCATTTAAGAGGCTACTATACATGGTTTTACCAAGGTTATTAGCTATGGTTTAACAAAACATATAAACAAATCAAAGCTTAGCTTATACCATGATTTGGTGCATAAAGGGGATGAGTCACATAAGCTAGACTTAACCATATACTATGCTTTATGGCGCTCAACATTTGATGTTGCTAGCATATGGGAATATCATATAATGTATATGTTATAACCAAAGTCTGCATGATATAACAAATGGGTATATAATATAACATATATATGTGAAGTTTGGATATACGTTGTAACATTCCGATGGGTATAGCATTTGTCACATCGAAGGGTTGTACCGTTGGCAACATATGTAACATCAAATGTTTATTGCACAGCTTGGCAACATCCTTTAACAGTTGTGAAAAGCCCGCATGGTTAGTCATAACATCTGACGGTTAAGCATTGGGTGCACGGTCAAGTCTGGCGGTTATCACATTGGTTCGCAATGTTTTGTGCACAGTCTTAACGTAACGTCCGACGATTAGCTCGATGGGTGCGCAGTCAAGTGGTCGGTTAGCACATCCCTTGTATCGTTTTGTGCACAATTGAGAGGTAGCATTTGGCGGATATGTGACTTGGTGCACGGTTTTGTTATGTGACAGTTAACGTTTGGTGCACGGTCAAGCGGAACATTCTGGCGGTTATGCATTTGATGCGCAATTTGCAATGTCACATTTAATGGTTCAGTTTGACAGATCACATATAGCGGAGTTCTCATATATGGCAGATATAACCTTTGGTACAGCCGTTGATAACGTTTGTGCAGCGATTTGGCGGGATATGGATGGTTCAGTTTTAGCATATGGTTGTAATGATAATGAAAAAGATAACAGTTGTGATGATAAAACGAGTCAAACCCGTGGCTTATCCTCCCACTGTACGCTTAAATAGCACGATTCTGGCCACATTCGCAGGAGATTTAGCCTTGTTTAGCATTCAGAGCATCATTCTGTTGTGATGGAATCTCACAGGGATAGAACAGATGCTTCAAAATCAGGATTGAACTCTGGACCTGCTGCTTTATAAACAAGGGTTTCAGCCAGTACGCACAAGAGAAGTTTAGCTGTAATGTTTCCAGATTGTTGTTTGTATTTAGAGTCGACTATATTCTCTGTTATAATTTGGCTTATTTTCTTTTGAAGACCAGATTGTAATTTTCCAGAGAGGAGTCTTGAAGACTTTCTGTCCAGCATTCTGTTTGTACAGCTGCTGAATTTGTTTTTACATAGACAGAGGATAGAGGGGAGTTCTGCTGTAAAATTTGTCCATATGTTGTTAATGTAAAATTCGACTGTATCTTTGTTATTATTTGGATTTTCTTTGCTTTAGAAGGCTAATTTGTAATTTTCCAGAGAGAAGGTCTTACAGGATTTTGTTCAGCATTCTGTTCTGCAACAACTGTGAAATTGATTTGCAGATTCCAAAACCATTTTATAAAATTTAAAAGATATTAATTGGATCGGTACCCATTGGAGAGGGACCCGGAGACGTAGCCCAGTGAAGGGGGTGAACTCCGTTATCAATTTCTGTTTGTGACTCTCATTTTATTTTTCTGTTTCTCTTTCTGTGTTTCAATTTTCTTATATTTCAGATTTCAGCATTCAGTTGACTGTTAATGTTATCTCATATATTCAACAAACTATTAAAAACATTATTTTCAAACTTTTAATGCACTAAAGTTGAGATCCGACGGATCATGGGGCCACATTGATTTCATGCCAGATTTTTATATTGAAGAGTTCTCCTTCCAAGTCCCTTATATCAATAGAAATGTTCCGCAAAGCTTTTTCAATATCTTGATTTTTAATCGAATAATTAACTAGCCAATTTTCCACATCATCTTCACCATGCTCAAGAATGTCGTAGAATTTTTCAAATGATAACCCTTTAAAGATCTCAACTTGTTCATCAAATGCTTGCTTGGTTAAGAACAATGAGTTGAGTATCAATTCGGGGTCTTGGACCTCATTGGTGCTGCCAGCTAGATCTATCTCACTTGGCTTATTGAATAATTCTTCTCTTTTGGTTATGGCCTGGTTGCATGGTTGAAAAATAATATTTAGGTTTTTAACCTTTTCCTTCCAACATGCATTCAGTTTTTTTATCCGGTTCGGAGAAGGGAGATCCGACTCTCTTCTTCTTAATTTTGGCATATTGGTAACTTTAACACCAAATGGTACAACTGTGTCGAGGTAGAAACCTTCCTCATTTTTCAAATCTGCCTGTAGATATTCATGAAAAGCGTGTGCTCTCGTTCCAAAAGAGACCATGCTCTTCGACATCTCCCAAGCCTCTGTTATTAATTCCATTCTTTTCTTGATATTATTTTCCACATAGCCTCAGGATGATGTGAGAAGTCTTGTCGATCCTTTTAATTTTTCCGCAGGTGTGGTAGGCTCGATCATTTCTAAAGGACTAGCAAGGAAGAGGCATTAAAGCTTCCTCCAATTCTTTGATTCACTTATTTAACCTTACATTCTCTGCTTCAAGGTCTCCAATAGAATTATCTAGAGCATCTCCAGTTGCTCAGTGTATCTCGGAAATTTGGGAAGGTCATGTGTTTTGTAGGTTAATCTCTAAACGAGATTTCCCCTTCTTATTCTTTACATTTCTTTTCTCAATAATCAAATTTTTGGACTTGTTTTCAAAAACAACGCTCTAAAATGCAAAAGACTCTTCTTCGTCGTAGGTCTCGGACTCAATTATTTCCATCCGAGGGTTCTGGTGAGAAGTGTTCTCTAGCTGGTCAACGTTGGGGAACACTTTCTCGATGTCAATTTTGAGTTCCATATCCTCGAGGGAGAGGTCTTGGATATCACTTTCTCCTCGAGGTCCCTCTTCTTCTTGCACAATGTTTTTTCTTTTCTTCCTCTAGGGAAGTTTATGAGAACTTTCAATTTTTTCGAAAGGAGGGTTCTTATCTCCTCCTCTCCCTAAAGAACTGTGGGTTACTTTCTTACTTTGGTGGGTCGTTGGAGCATTGCTCCGAGATGTTGTACTCTTTGGCGTGACAGTTGGGGATTGGGCATTTTTCTCACCCAAACCTTTTCCTCTCTACTTGTACGACTCATTGGTGTTGAGTATCGTTTCCAGGTCACTGGTGTCATGAGCGGGAGTGGCTGAGGCATTATCTCCGTCTTCATTCAAAATAGCATTGATGAAAGAATTGTTGAAACCAACAACCAATATATGTTCTACAAAATTACCACTAAGTTCGAACCCTTTTACTTTTTCAACATATTTTAAATTGAGGCTATGGAAATGGCCCGTGAATTCATCGATCTTGTTCATATTTATGAATATGAAATCCCCAACTTTCCAAGGCAGAGGTATGAATTTATATTTTCTCTTTTCATGGAAAAAATGCAACCAATAGTTGTACTACCTTGTTATTTCAGCAACAAACATTTTGTCAGATATGTGGCACGAAAGGAAGGAAGGATTTTCCTTGGATCCAAAAATCATTATAATGTTATAATTTTCCATTTGTTCTAGTGTCCCCTTACTATCCAAGAACTTACTCGTTTGGTCATACATCCAGGGAGCGTTCTTTCCAAACAACAAATCTTTAAAAACTGAGGCAAAATCCTTAAAAACTTCATAAAAATGTTGGGAGGCCTTGTGCCTCCACAACGTTTGATACCAGAAGGTTACTGGGTCGAATTCACAGTTTACCTTCTTGCACACAGATAATCTCGGGAACTGACAGCAATGCACTATCGCGAAAACCAAATAAGATGACACAAAGAATTTCCTCTCCTTCTTGTATCACGCCAATTTGGAAGAGATTTCAATGGAAATCAACTTACCCCAATCGAAGATGGCATGTTCTTTGACCGTAAAATATAGAATGTAAAGAATCATCTGGGAGATGTTGGCTGTGGTTTCTTGTCATGTTATCCTCATAAAAATACATGCAATTTCTCGGAAGGGAATTTTAAATGAGCCAACCTGCAATCTTGTGATGTCCTTAGGGATGGTCGTTGGGTTCTCTAGGAATTCAGGTAAGAGGTTCAGTCCATTGTCATGTTTTTTCAAGAACTCCATGCAATATTCACCTTTGAATGTGAGAGTTGGCTGAGGAAATCTCAACATCTTACAGAATACTTGAGGTGATAGAGAGACATGGGAATGGTCTCACACCTGAATGATTTGTTATCTTGGAATATATCTCTTAGCGCACCAGGTGATCAACTCCTTACAATCAAAGAATTTTGGGAAACAATCTGCGCGTGCAATTCCAGATGTCCAGATTACTTCCTTCTAGGCAAAAAGGGATGAATACTAGGAATATGCCCAGGACCACTCAAAAATTTGATCCTCATGCCCGAAAACATTCAGTGTATCTCCATAGAATTGTTTTCGATTTGCTGCCATAATTCGATGAGAACGTTCCCTTGCTCCAAATTATGTTAGGATTGAACGTTGGAGGGAGATGATATAATCCTCCATAAATCTTGTTTTAATGTGTTTTAATAGGAGATCTCCTCAAGCCTTTAGCTTATTAATGACCATCCTCTCGAACTTGTATGGTAAGTTATTAGCATTAAAATCATAGTAAATGTGCATTGGGAAGGGTGCAGGGGTGGCGGGGACGGACGAGAGAAATATGTGATTTGAGACTTTTTTTGAACCTGGGAACCCGTGAATGGTGCATTGGTCAGATGGAATCATGTAGGTGGAATACAAATTTGGAAGTTCGGGGAGTCTGGGGATCAAAATTTAGATCGCGGAACTTTTTGGTTCAATGTGTCTATCACGCAACACAGGAGCATGAAATCTCGATCCCATCAACCTGGGAACCCACAATCGTAGAATAGGATAAGTATGGGACATCATGATGGTCGATCAGACTCATGATGTGAAGTTATAGACGAAGATGAGAAACTGTAAGTCCTCCAACTTGGGAAACTGTGATTTAAAAATGCGACTAAGTGTAGAACTCGAGAGGGATAGTAAGAGGGAAAAAAGAAAAGGGAAACATAGGTAAGTGTAGAAGAGGGAAAAGAAAGGGAGAAAATAATACGAGAGAATAGAAAAGGGAGGGAATTTTCGGAAGCGGGAAATGACCTCAACAGCTTCCAAGCAAGGTGTTGATTTTGTCTCCATTTTGTCTCGAAATTGTGGTTGTAAAGAATATATGAAGAATATTGTTTATATTTATGTTGATTTTGTCATTGGTCACAATGACTCTTGTGATTTGGATGAAAATAAGGCCTCCTTATTTTATATCTTGATTTCAATGTTGGAACATTCGTCATTTGTTACTTCCAATGATTTATTGATTCATAACATGCCAAAATAAGTGTCATTCTAATTTATGCTATCAATTGTGTCTATATTTGTTCCTTTCTTCGAGATCTAGATTTTTATGTTTGGCGATTTATTTATTTCCACTGAGTTGGTCATTGTTTCTTTATCAATCACTAATTCTTTATTGACAAGTTCATTTAGTCATTGTTTTATTTTCATCCTTTAACTTCTTAATTTGTGCAAGAAAACTTTGATTATGATCCCTTAGGCGAGAAAGTTATTCATTATTTTTTGACTTGTTGAATTTATTTTTAAGCTCTTGATTCTCAAAGTTCTCATCTTTTAACCTTTTGATTTGTTCAAGTAACCTCTGATTAAGGTTCATTGTGCGATGATTTTCTTTAGCTTTTTCTGATAATTTCTTTTTGAATTTCTTTTTGAGATCTTGATTCTCCTATTCTAATTTTTTATTGAAGTGCTTCTTGTCCTTTGACTTCTCGATTTGTTCAAGTAGATTTTGTCTATGACTCTTTAGGTGAGAAATTTTGTCATATTTTTCTAGCAATTTTTGGTCGAGTTTCTTCTTGAGATCTTGAATTTGTGATCCTTGTTCGTTTTGTTGATATTTTTCTACACTTCCTTTTAAATGATAAACTTATTTAATTGAGGTGCATGTTTTATTCTCTGCATTCTTATAACTCATTTGATAAATCTATAGTTTGTGTTTTAAAGTAGATGTGTGGAGAAAGTATTGATTCCTTGATGTATTTCATTGTTGATGCCATGCTTACTGAATGTATTTTCTTTTAATGACTATTTTTCTCAGTAAACTTGATTCTTTGTGTTAATATGGTACCCTTTTCATTTTATGATGCACTCAAACCCTCATATATCCTCTTTTTATTGAGAACCACGTGATTCTCGTTCATATAGTGCCCCCAAATCCAAGTTATTAGCATTTTTTATTCATAAATGGTAGGCCTATGGCCTGCCCATCTCACCATCACAAATTCTTTTGTAGAATATAATTATTCTTTCTATCGTGATCTTCTTCGAATGGTTGTAATCCCTGCAATATGCTAGTCAATAGTCGAGTCAACCAAATAATAAACCCGTCGACTGCCCACAAGTCGAGTTGGCCCAATTACTAACCGGTCAAATGTTTCGATGGTCAAGTCGACTGAATGATAGACAAGTCGACTACTCCAATGGTCAGAGCGACCAAATGAAAGCTCGGTCAACTACTCCATTGGTTGGGTCAGTCAAATGAAATCACGGTAGACTAAATGANGTGGTAGGCTCGATCATTGCTAAAGGACTAGCAAGGAAGAGGCATTAAAGCTTCCTCCAATTCTTTGATTCACTCCTTTAACCTTACATTCTCTGCTTCAAGGTCTCCAATAGAATTATCTAGAGCGTCTCCAGTTGCTCAGTGTATCTCGGAAATTTGGGAAGGTCAAATGTTATGTAGGTTAATCTCTAAACAAGATTTCCCCTTCTTATTCTTTACATCTCTTTTCTCAATAATCAAATTTTTGGACTCGCTGTCAAAAACAACGCTCTGAAATGCAAAAGACTCTTCTTTGTCGTAGGTCTCAGACTCAATTATTTCAATCCGAGGGTTCTGGTGAGAAGTGTTCTCTAGCTGGTCGACGTTGGGGAACACTTTCTTGATGCCAATTTTGAGTTCCATATCCTCGAGGGAGAGGTCGTGGATATCACTTTCTCCTCGAGGTCCCTCTTCTTCTTACACAATGTTTTTTCTTTTCTTCCTCCAGGGAAGTTTATGAGAACTTTCAATTTTTTTGAAAGGAGGGTTCTTATCTCCTCCTCTTCCTGAAGAACTGTGGGTTACTTTCTTACTTTGGTGGGTCGTTGGAGCATTGCTCCGAGATGTTGTACTCTTTGGCGTGGCAGTCAGGGATTGGGCATTTTTCTCACCCAAACCTTTTCCTCTCTACTTGTACGACTCATTGGTGTTGAGTATCGTTTCCAGGTCACGGGTGTCACAAGCGGGAGTGGTTTAGGCATTGTCTCCGTCTTCATTCAGAATAACATTGATGAAAGAATTGTTGAAACCAACAACCAATAGATGTTCTACAAAATTACCACTAAGTTCGAACCCTTTTACTTTTTCAACATATTTTAAATTGAGGCTATGGAAGTGGCCTGCGAATTCATCGATCTTGTTCATATTTCTAAATATGAAATCCCCAACTTTCTAAGGCAGAGGTATGAATTTATATTTTCTCTTTTCATGGAAAAAATGCAACCAGTAGTTGTACTGCCTTGTTATTTCAGCAACAAACATTTTGTCAAATATGTGGCACGGAAGGAAGGAGGGATTTTCCTTGGATCCAAAAATCCTTATAATGTTATAATTTTCCATTTGTTCTAGTGTCCCCTTACTATACAAGAACTTACTCGCCTGGTCATACATCCAGAGAACGTTCTTTCCAAACAACAAATCTTTAAAAACTAAGGCAAAATCCTTAAAAACTTCATAAAAATGTTGGGAGGCCTTGTGCCTCCACAACGTTTGATACCAGAAGGTTATTGGGTCGAATTCACAGTTTACCTTCTTGCACACAGATAATCTCGGGAATTGATAGCAATGCGCTATCGTGAAAACCAAATAAGATGACATAAAGAATTTCCTCTCCTTCCTGTATCACGCCAATTTGGAAGAGATTTCAATGGAAATCAACTTACCCCAATCGAAGATGGCATGTTCTTTGACCGTAAAATATAGAATGTAAAGAATCATCTAGGAGATGTTGGCTGTGGTTTCTTGTCATGTTATCCTCATAAAAAGCCATGCAATTTCTCGGAAGGGAATTTTAAATGAGCCAACCTGCAATCTTGTGATGTCCTCAGGGATGGTCATTGGGTTCTCTAGGAATTCAGGTAAGAGGTTTAGTCCATTGTCATGTTTTTTCAAGAACTCCATGCAATCTTCACCTTTGAATGTGAGTGTTGGCTGAGGAAGCCTCAACATTTTATAGAATACTTGAGGTGATAGAGAGACATGGGAATGGTATCGCACTTGAATGATCTATTATCTTGGAATATATCTCTCAACGCACCAGGTGATCAACTCCTTACAATCAAAGACTTTTGGGAAACAACATGCGCACGCAATTCCAGACGTCCAGATTACTTCCTTCTAGGAAGAAGGGGATGAATACTAGGAATATTCCCTGGACCACTCAAAAATTTGATCCTCACGCCCGAAAACACTCAGTGTATCTCCATAGTATTGTTGTCGATTTGCTGCCATAATTCGACGAGAACGTTCCCTTGCTCCAAATTATGTTAGGATTGAACATTGGAGGGAGATGATATAATCCTCCGTAAATCTTGTTTTAATGTGTTTTAATAGGAGATCTCCTCAAGCCTTTAGCTTATTAATGACCATCCTCTCGAACTTGTATGGTAAGTTATTAGCATTAAAATCATAGTAAATGTG